>JAJJXM010000096.1:0-139280 GCA_024516155.1 Pyronema omphalodes
TGAAGATGGTCAGGTCTGGCATCTGGGGTCTGGGGGATGTGGAATGTGATTTAAGGAGAAATGGAATTACTGAAGCTGGGGTAGACGGATGGACGGATAGAGATATGGATAGTTGGTGAATACTAGTTATATATATCAGACTGGCTGTGGATGAGTATATATCAACGGCTATTGGGTATATCCGGTGCTGTATTTGATAACTATGCACTTTGAGAGCGGAACCTGATGAGTATAGGGAGTGTTTTATCATCTAGTTGTGGAGGATTGACTATTGATTATTGAATATTGACTACTGGCTACTGAATAATAAACGCTAGTGGATACTTTCTTTCTTTCTTCTTACTCTCTTCTTTCTTCTTTCTTTCGTTCTTCTCTTCCCTTCTCTTCTCTTTCTCCTCTTCTCTTTTTCCTTCTTCTCTTTTTCCTTCTTCTCTTTTTCCTTCTTCTCTTTTTCCTTCTTCTCTTTTCCTTCTTCTCTTTTTCCTTCTTCTCTTTTCCTTCTTCTCTTTTTCCTTCTTCTCTTTTTCCTTCTTCTCTTTTCCTTCTTCTCTTTTTCCTTCTCTGAAAAACAACACATAAAATAGCATACCCCAACACCAAACAACACCAAACAACAACCATCCCCCCCCCCCCCCCCCCGCTACACGCCTACATCACATCGCGTCGCAACTCAAACTCTTTCCCAGCATTCCCAAACCCTCTACCCCCAACCCATCCACCTCCCAAACCCTCTACCCCCAACCCACCCACCTCCAAACCTCATTCCCCATCACTTTCTCGCAACCAACTCATGACGACCGGAGACAACAATCCCCATGATTCATAACTGATAGGCTATAGCCCATCAGCAGGATTATAAAGAATCAAGATATTTGAGAAGATTTCTATACCCCCCCCCCCAAATATATATATATATATATCAATATCAATATCGAAATATCGAAATATAAACATCTTCTCATGAAGACAACCTTCAAAATGAGTCAAAAAAAAAAAAAAAAACACTCGAACATTTAATTCCTTAGTGATGGCTGCGGTGTGTCGTTTTACTTGATTATATTTGCTCATGCAAGTTATGTAGTTCGTGTAGGTTGCGTATTGAGTTAGTCCAAGTATAAAGCTTGCTGTAGGAGTAGGAGGTAGGAGGTAGAAAGTATGTCTCATGACATAGCACTCACATGGGACTTCATGGTATATCACTCGTAGTATACCACTACAGACATCATACATGGCAGTGGAAATTCGGAAATCTAGAAGCTGTGTTCAGTTGAGGTGATATTTATCAAGGTATATTTATGTTTGTTGATGTTTTGGTTATGTTTTGGTTATGTTTTGGTTATGTTTTGGTTATGTTTTTGGTTATGTTTTTGGTTATGTTTTGGTTATGTTTTGGTTATGTTTTGGTTATGTTTTGGTTATGTTTTGGTTATGTTTTGGTTATATTTTGGTTATGTTTTGGTTATATTTTGTGTATATTTTATTTACCTTTTACTCACCTTTCACCTACCCCCCGCTTCCCAATTTCCATCCCAATTTCCATCCCAATTTCCTTCCCCTTTTACCTATCCGGGTTATCCCTCCCTTCCCATTCTTCCCATCTTCTTCATTCATAAGATTCGTTATCTAGCCAGTGATAAGGGACATGAAATCCGTTTGATAAGGCATAAGCATGCATATAGCAATAGGATATAGCAATAGGAATGGGAATGGGAATAGGATGTGAAACATGATATGAGATATCAGATTCGTTATATACGGTACTGTATATACAATCTATAAAATGTGTACTGTATATACAATCTATACAATCTATACAATCCATAAAATCCATAAAATCCATAAAATCCATAAAATCCATAAAATCCATACCCCCATAAAATCCATAAAATCCAACCCCCCCTATTCCGCTATCTGTTTAAACTTTAATCAACAATCGTTATCTATTTAGTTATTATATCTTAGTTGTTATATCTTATTTGTTGTCTATTTATGTATTTATTTATTTATTTATTTATTTAGTTCTTTACTTCTCGTTATTATACTCTTGGTATACTCCGTGTCTGTATATATCTAAACCATGACTCGTTTATCATCTACATCATCTACACATCACCCAAATCACCCAAATCACCCCTAATCACCCAAATCACACCCAATCACCCAAATCACCCCTAATCACCCCTAATCATCCCTATTTCATCACCCTCCGCATCCCGCATGCTGCATCCCGCCGCATCATCCGCAACAAAACACGGGAGTCATAAATCTATTCTCCATAAACACTACGTAATCCATTGTCTTGGTTGAAGGATTTGAAATTGTCTCCTTATTTTGATATGTAAGTATGTTCATGTGCCGGGGATTAAAAATGATCCAGATCACCGAGACAAAGTGGGAAGACACATAAGATAAGAAGTGCAGAAAAAATTCCGAGACATCACATCACATCACATCTAGCCAAGAAAAAACTCCCAACTCAACTCCCAACACCCGACAGGCTTGGCTTGTCTTAGCTGGCAAAGACTACAATATCTATATCCAAGGTTTTGATAGTCGATTTTTGAATAATAATTATGGATAAAAAAGAACACTTTACGGGTACAATTGCATATCTATTCTTTCTTTCATTATGCAAATTTCATTTATTCGTACCACGAATTCAATATCCCCACGATATCGCGCACCAACCAACCAAGCCAACGCACCTGAAAACAAATGACGAAATAAGAGAAAAAAAAACTGCTGGTTGTATGTTTTTGTTTACTTCCACAGTTTGGACAAACTCATTTCCTTATCGTCGTGCTTGTTGAGCACCTTTGCGGTTGCAAGGTCTATTCCCAAAAGCGTTAGTCTAAGACCCAAGAAAAACATCGAAAAAAACAATGTTGACAGAAACATACCGAAATCCTCCTGCATGACGTGAATTCTGCGCTCTCGTAACGCGTACATTCCTGCCTCGGTACAAACTCCCTTCAACTCGGCACCAGAGCATCCGTTCATCTTCTCGGCGATTTTCTTGAGGTCAATACCACGGGTCAAGTTCATTGACCGTGAGTGAATTCGAAGAATGTCTGCACGGGCCTCGACACTGTAATATTTGTTAGTATGGAAAATTCCCCATATTCACAGCACCCCTACACAGTAATACTTACGTTGGGGGAGGGAACTCGATCTTTCTGTCAATACGTCCAGGACGTAGTAATGCGGGATCAAGAATATCAAGACGGTTAGTGGCCATGATGACCTTGATATTTTTGGTAGGCTCGAAACCATCAAGCTGGTTAAGAAGCTCCAACATAGTTCTCTGAACCTCAGAATCTCCTCCTGAGCTTCCCTCTACTCTGCTAGATCCAATAGAATCGATTTCGTCCATGAAGATAATACTGGGTGCATGTTCACGTGCCATGACGAAGAGCTCACGGACCATACGAGAACCCTCTCCAATGTACTTCTGAACCAACTCTGATCCTGAGACACGAATGAATTTACAGTCGGTGTGATGGGCAACTGCTCTTGCGAGGAGAGTCTTTCCGGTTCCGGGGGGTCCGTAGAGTAACACTCCCTTGGGCTGTGCAATTCCCAAAGACTCGAATAGCTCGGGGTGCTTTAGTCCAAGCTCAATAACTTCTTTAATCTCCTTAATCTGCTGGTCAAGACCTCCGATCATGTCGTATGTACTGTCGGGAACCTTTTCGACCATCATGAGGGAAACGAGGGGATCGACGGAGCTGGGAAGTATTCTCTCCAAACGGTAGGTGTCTGAGATAAGGGTGACGCGTTTTCCGGGGGTGAGCGTGGAGACTTCTACGCCTTCCGCGACATCGACAACTGGGTGCAGTGTTAGCGGCACCCCCGATGGATAAAGTTTAGGTAGTCCTACCGTATTTTCCCTCTGGGTGCACCTTGACCAACACCCTCTTGCTTCCCATGACCTTCACGACCTCTCCTACGTATGATCCGGGCTGTTGTAGTAGGCCAAGCTCCTCTCTAAGTAACCGCACTGCCGTAACACGTCCCGTCAGCATCCATGACCTCATACAAGAATTCGGATTGCAGCATCGAGCAAGCAGCAGTAGATCGGATTGCTGCCTAGGTGCCACCAATGGGTTCCTTGTAGCTAGCAATACTCGATTGAAAGCTTGCGTCATCGTAAAAAGTCGTCGTACCTCTCGAATTGTAGTCGTTTCTCTGGGCCTCTAACCGGCGTAGTTTAGAGTTCCGCTCGATGATTTCGAGCTTCATCGCCTCAATCTTGTTGTTGAAAAAGCTGTTGAGCGCCATATTGCCTGTTGCGGCGCGTTGTATTTGCTTCTGGTGAGCTGATGGAAACGGGATGGAGATGGAGTCGGTTGTTGGGTTGATGATGGCGATTGCTAGAACTTGGTGGATCGTGAGGTTGATGGGTGTCTCTGACGAAGGTGCTTCTGTCTTGGTACTAGCGTAGTGGTACCTACTGCTTTGGAGCTTGGCATGCGGCCCCGCTGACACGCCTTTTTGTGCATCAAAGTCGCGCTGCAAGTGCCAAGCGAGGCTGCAATGCGAGCGGCTGGTCTGGCTGTGTTTCTAAGCAGAGCTGCCGGAGCTGGTTTGGAGCTGTGCTTTTTTTTCCGCTGGATCGCAGTTTGCATGTTGCATCTGTCTGCTCACTGCGCATACTTTATCTGATGACTAAGCAAGCCAAAAAAACACGCGTTCTCGCTTTCACGCGACCCTGCGTAATATATAGTAGGCAAGGCAAGACAGGGCCGAGCTTATCGTACGTATCGTGATGACGCCTTCCTTGCAATGCCCAGCAGCATTTTCTGCAATTTTGCTTCTTCATTTTTTTTTTCTCGTCGATTTTCAGACCGACTGCCCACCGCCTCTTCAGCTTCAGGCTTAGCACCACGCACTCTCGCTTCGATTGGTGACCATTGACAGATTTCCCCTCTCCACGTTTGACTTGTTTCTTTTTTAGTGTGGGCGTGATCTCTCCTAGCCTTGTGGCTCTGTTTTTAAAGCTTGGTGGTGGTGCTTTGAGATCGGACAGGGTCTCGCTGATATCATCGAACATATGACGGCGAGCATCACTGATCAGATAGGCAGATAGGGGGCGGCAGGTGGGAGGGAGTGGGGGAGAAGGATGCATAAGACGGGGTGCATGAGGGTTGGGATCACAATTAAAAGGAATGTCAGGGTTGCTGATGCTGAAGAGTGGACTGATTTGACATCAAGTTTATTAATCTGAGGAAATGCTATAAATTTTGAGGTCAAGTTGGTGATTATTCTGAAGAAAAAAATGATTTCAAGTTGGTTGATCTTCTGAAGGTTTTCAGTTCTGCTAATCTTCTAGCGGTCAATCGTCTTGCTTTATCGTCCTATAATTTCCATTTCCCATCAACACCAATATTCACAACAAGAACCTCCTAGATCTTTCCTTCGACTCCGAGAATCCAAAATCCCCCCACTTTGACTCCACAAAATTCAGCATTTCCTCTGACTTCAAGACAAATTCTCCTTTGTCAAATTCTTCCCAACTCGTATCCGGCTGTGTTCATCCGCAATTCTGCACCACTGCACATGCCCCATCCACCGCATTAAATCCCTACCTGGCTGACCTCCCCGACCCATACATGTGCAGGAGCATCCATACCTCATATCGGCCCGTCGCCCTTACTGCTACTATTCGCGTCATCCGCGCACCTGCCCAACTGACAAGAGTCGTTTGAGACGGTCAAATTCCAAGGTCGATCCCGTGCCGCAAAAAGACAATTCTCTACCCCCCCACTGTCTACTCTCCTCCACTTCCACCTGAGTTGAAGGAAGACACCCACCGAATCATGGCTGGAAAGCCACGAAAGGATAGCGACAAATCTACGACAGGAACACCAAACGCCTCGCCATCTCCTGCCAACACGCGGGCAGTCCCCATCTACCGGAGAGATATAGCCCCGACAGAAACTATGGCGGAAGCTCCTGATCAATATGCGTCAAGCGCAGCAAGTGTTCGTTCAACAGAAACCGTGCGACGAGTCGGGGGCGAGTCTGCGAATATTCAAGATAGCTATGGTTGATCTTCCCTGCATACCACAACATTGCCAACCCTATTGGACTAGAGCTAAATTATTGAAATGATAGGGTCCTTGGATTCTGTCGCGCGCGAACAACCAAGTTCAACGACACCCGCCGGTCCAGCTACAGGAAGAATGTCGAGAACATCTTCACGGTCATCTTTAAGAGTTGCTTCCCAAGAACGGAAACCACGAAGGCCCACCGCCACTCGGCGCGCGTCATCCGCAGCCCATCCTCACAAAGGGTAGAGTTTCTCCTAGCTCCTATCTTTCCCGAACCACTAGTGTTTCGCAGCTGTGCTGATATCGAACCCCGCAGGCAAGAGTTTAGCGCCGAAGACGAATTAGATGAGGTTGAAGAAGACCAGCGAGCGAGAACAATCGGGTCGATTGGAAGTTCGGGTTATTCAGGAATGAGACGCCGCTCTCAGATATTCCGAAGACGTAATACGCAACCGTTACACCAGGGTATAAGCGATGATGACGGCTCTGATGATGACGACGATATTCCACAACGACAAGTCAGCATGTCGCAAACCGTTGGTGGTGATGAACTTGACGATGATGCAGACGATGGAACTGTGAGAGGAGCAGGGTCTTACGCTGGTAGCGAAGTCGAGAGCGACCAGTCCTTCACCCTAAAGGTAATTATAGCCGGCGATAAACTCGTGAAATGCCAAGCTGATCAATTTTCCAGGATCGTCAACAAGCAATTAACCAGACGCATCCTTTTGGTATCAGAATATGGAAACCGGCGCTTTACAAGAAAAATCGGTCTGTCCAACAGACGGCGGAAGGGGATATTCACTCGGCGCCGGGTGAGAAAATTGGACTCATATTATTGTTTGTTAATATGCTATGGGTTCTACTGTTTGGTTGGTGGATGTTTATCGTCACTGCGATAGCCGCTGTTTTATTGACTTGCTGCTTTCCTGTGCGTGGAAACAGGCAGTACGGCAGAGTTCTTTTTGGACTTGCCTATTACCTGCTTTATCCATTTGGTCGTTTTGTGGAGCTCAAGCAAGAGGAAGCTTACGCTGAGGAGGATGAGGGAGAAGGAAGAAGTATCAGTGAATACGAGCAGTGGCAGGCTGGTGATATTGAGACTGGACGAACTTTCTTTGGACCGCATACGCCTCGGTCCATAGTTGGTCGCCGAAGGGATAGTATGGACGGTAGTGACGATGAATATGAAGCGAGTGAAAGAACAGGATTGATCACAGGAGCTACAGTTGGTTCAGAGAGATCTGAGCGTGAACGAAAGACCCGGTTGTTTGGTCGTGGTCAGTGGAGTTTCGGTCGGGTCTTGTTTTACGTCTTCTTCTATATTTTGATTGGTAAGTTCCCCATGTTTCAAATTACGTAATAATTAAAGACTGACCAAACAGCTCCAATGCTTCTCATCGTTTCCGGTCTTTGCTGGTTGATGGTGTTTTGGATACCCATGGCAAAGGTTACACATCTACTCTTTGACCATTTGCGTAGACACCCGCTTGCTCTATCATTCCACTCCGATAATACTTGGAGCCGTCGCCCTGATACGCCGTCAGCATCTATCCTTCTGTGTACATATCGTGCCGTTGGTTGGAAATACTACAAATACACCGTTGATGGAACGAATATTTTCTTCATCAATCTGTTGGCTGTTGTTGTATTTGTTGTCGTTGACTACTTTTTGCTCAGTCAGTATCTTGGTATCAAGGCTCCTTACACCGAGCCCGGTGCTATTTTCACTTTGGCACTTTGCTCGGTTATCCCGCTTGCATACTTTATTGGTCAGGCTGTTGCTTCTATTTCAGCACAATCTAGTATGGGAATGGGTGCTACCATCAATGCTTTCTTCTCCACCATTGTTGAGGTCTACCTTTACTGTGTTGCCTTATCCGAGGGTAAGGGAAGACTTGTTGAAGGCAGTATCGTCGGCAGTATCTTTGCCGGAGTAGTGTTCATGCCTGGTTTGTCTATGTGTTCCGGAGCCATCAAGAGAAAGACTCAACGCTTCAATGCAAAGTCCGCTGGAGTAACATCAACCATGTTGCTTTTTGCCATCATCGCCGCCTTTGCTCCTACATTGTTTTATCAGATTTACGGCACAGTACGTATTACCCTCCTTTCATCCCATCTTAGCTAACATTTAATAGTACGAGCTCTCATGCCGCTCTTGCGTACCTGGTACGGAAGTGTTTGATGAACAATGCCGCCGCTGCTCCTTTTCTCAGACTGCTCCTACCGATAGCAACGAGTTCTACAAGCAAGCCATCCAACCCTACACCTGGATTTCAGCAATATTCTTGTTCCTATCCTACGTTGTTGGTCTTTGGTTCACCCTCCGTACCCACGCTGCAGTAATCTGGCAAACCCCTCCTGCAGCTGCTGCTCATACGCCATCTTACGTACCCCACACGCCATCTGTTCCTGACCATCGCCGCTCTCAATTAACAGACGCCACGTTTGCTCCGGACCACCGCCCCACGTCCGTTGGTTCTGTCCGTGACTCTCAGCTTTACAACCGCATCCTTGGCCAATCCCTCAAGTCTGTAGGACTCAAGCAAGACGGCGGAGTTCACCGTGTCCCTCCACGCAGCGCTGGAGAGACACTGTCCCCTGTCCATGAAACCTCCGATGATTCCAGCCCCGTTAATTTCGGGAACCTCTCACCCGCAGAAAACGCACACATTCTCAGGGCAACCGAGATAGCCGCCGCGGCAGCTACAGCCGCAGTTCATGACGTCCACCGAGAGAATGCTAACCGCCGTCTAGCCGCCCCTACTGCAGCTAATAAACCAGTCCAATTTGTTGATGGCGATGACATTCCTGTTGGTGCAGACGCAGCGACATCAGGTGGACATGATGCACCCAATTGGAGCAAAACAAAATCTGCAATTATCCTATTGGCTGCTACGCTGTTCTATGCTGTTATTGCAGAGATCTTGGTTAATACTGTTGATGTCGTTTTGGAGAACTTTGATATTGATGAGAAGTTCCTTGGATTTACGCTATTTGCGTTGGTGCCTAACACTACTGAATTCCTCGTAAGTTTTCAAAAGCTCATCCTTTAAACGGTAGAATAAATATCTCATACTGACCAAAATTTCTATAGAATGCCATCTCTTTCGCAATGAATGGCAACATCGCCCTTAGTATGGAAATTGGATCCGCATACACCTTGCAAGTCTGTCTCTTGCAAATTCCTGCACTAGTCCTCTTTTCGGCATATTATGGACCAACCCTAGCTTCGGATCTTATTCCGAGTCATACTTTTAGTATGATTTTCCCGCAGTGGGATTTGGTTACTGTTATCCTGTGTGTCTTTTTACTGAGTTACATGTATGGTGAGGGAAAGAGTAATTACTTCAAGGTATGTCATACTCCCCCATGAGCGCGATGATTTCATCCTCTGTTGGACTTGGTTGGACTTTATTATTCCTTTCCCAGTGTGGATATCCCTCGCAAGTCTTGATCGAAATACTAATTCTATTTTAGGGAACTATCTTGATCCTATCCTACATCACAGTAATGATGGGCTTCTACTTTGGATCCTTCGCTAATAACACGTTTAATGATATGATTATCATGGGTGCCGGACAGAAGGGTACTGGGTTTTATCAGCAGTATGGACAGGGTATGGGGATGAGTCCGGCTGGTCCGTTTCAGAGAAAGGGTATGATGGTTCCGACTGGGCGGGAATTGTAGGTAGGGAGAGGGGGGGGGGGGGGGGGGGGGCTTCCTGAGGAGGTAGGGCGAGGGGTGAAAGAACTGCGGGGTGGGAAGAGGGGATCAGGAGTGAGTCCTCGTTTATCGTTTAAGGCTGCGTTTTTATTTCTTTTCTTTTCTTTGTCATTTTTTCCTTTTCTTTTTCCTTTTCTGTTTCTCCTTTTTTTTTTTTCCCTTTCTGTTTCTTCTTTTTTTATATCTGTGATACCCCGCATTCACTGGTGTTTCCTGGGCATTTTTCCTTTTGTTATTTGTTGCATGTCATTTATTGTTTTTCCTCGATGGTTTTTATTTCTGGTTTTTGTTTTTGTTTTGTTGATTGGCTGCTGGGCTGGCTGCTGGTACGCCTCTAGTGCTGTTTTTCCTTGCTGTTGATTGCGGTCTTGATTGTGGCTATTGTTTGTTTGTTTATTGTTTGTTGTTTGTTGTTTGTTGTTTACTAGCATGTTGATTTCTGTTTTGTGATGCGTGATTTTTGTAAAACTTTTTTCCTGTTGGCTGGGGAAGGGGGGGGGGGGGGGGGGGGGGTAAGAAGAACGGAAGATAAGACTCAGTATTGAATGAAGAACGCGGACGAGTGGCTCGTAAGAGACGAAACACGAAGGAAGGAAGCAACGAACGAAGGGGCAACGAATGACACGCAGATAAGATGGTAGTAGGGCAGTAGGGGCTTAGTTGGTTAGGTAATAGCTATTAGCTATAAAGTATACGTTATAGGTTATAGGGTAATATGTCGTCATGAAAATTTAAAATTTAAAATTTAAAATTTAGGATTGGAGATTTAGTTGAGAGTGGGTGATTGGTGATTGGTGATTGGTGATTGGTGATCTTGTAGTTGAGTGATATACAAATATGGAATTTAATATTCATTTTTAGTATCGTTATTGTTGTCGTTATCGTTATCGTTATCGTTGTTGTTGTTGTTATCGTTGTTGTTGTTGTTGTCGTTGTTGTTGTTGTTATCGTTGTCGTGATTATTGTTGTCGTTGTCGTTGTTATTATTGTTATAGTTGTTGTTATTGTTGTTGTTATTGTTGTTGTTATTGTTGTTGTTATTGTTGTTGTTATTGTCATTGTTCTTCTTCTTCTTCTTCTTCTTCTTCTTCTTTTAGATGAAAATAACCTTAAAAAACAACGGGGAGTGGGAGGCGGGACAGTGGGGTGGGAACAGTGGGGTGGTGTGTGAGGGGGAGGGGGGAGGGGTGGAGGAAGGGGTGGAGGTTGGGGGTGGAGGTCGGGAGGAGGGGGAGGAGGGGGAGGGTGGAGGTAGAGGTGGAGCTGGACTCAAAATAGATGAAATATACTTCTTGGAGTTTTACTTACATGTACATAAGTTAAGATCTAAAGTCCTTTATTTATTTATTTATTTATTTATTTATTTATTTATTTATTTATTTATTTATTTATTTATTTATTTATTTATTTATTTATTTATTTATTTATTTATTTATTTATTTATTTATTTATTTATTTATTTATTTATTTATCTATTTATTTATTTATTTAAAACCCCAGAGATATTGATATTAATATTGATATTGATATTAATATTGATATTGATATTAATATTGATATTGATATTGATAGTTGATATTGATATTGATATCCTTAGGTTGATAGTTGATAGTTGATAGTTGATAGTTGATAGTTGATAGTTGATAGTTGATCGATATCTGGATTCTACAAGTTATCTTGAAGATACTGAAACATAATCAACATTCCACTAATCCAGCAATTCATCAGTCCATCAGCCCATCAGTCCATCAGTCCATCAGTCCATCAGTCCATCAGTCCATCAGTCCATCAGTCCATCAGTCCATCAGTCCATCAATGGGTTACAGGTTAGAACTTAGTCGTGAGGGTGATAGTGTGGATTCTGTGGTGTTCGGTTGGGGTTGGGGTCGGGGTTGTTCTTTACGATGATGATGGGATGGAATAGGGAGATGGAATGTATAGGTTGAGATTGGAGAGGAGGAAGAATAGTACCGTGGAAGTTATGTAGGTTCTTTAATAGTATAACTTGTATGGGTCAATTTCAGGTTAAGGGAATTCAAGGACTCGATTTCGTTGATGATATTTCGATCACTGTCTGGCTTTGGGCTTTCTCTGTTAAATGGAATGATCTTTAGTTCCGTTCTTTGAAATTTAGTAGCAATAACATTTAGCCAGTCTACAATTTCGCTGTTCTGTGTATCTCCCTCCCTTCTTGAGTCTCTGAACTTCTTTCCAGTCAACATATTCCTTACTTCCCAAACCAAGTCCACCGAACCACCACAAAAGTTCTCTACATTCCCACCCAGCCAGAACAAACCCCACAACCAACATCACCTTCACCTTTATCCTCACCATCACCAACCCAGTACCATCCCGCATCCCACCACAATCCCCTATAAATTAATCTTCTGCCTCTTCAAGATCTCACCCATAATAACCTCCAACGGTTGAAACAACCCATCATCCTTCTCCATCCGCATGATCTCAAATTCGCGTTTCCGTTTCCGTATCTCTTCCGCAGCTTTAATCTCGGCTTTCATCGCCGCTAGTTCTAGTTTCCGGTAGATGATTTCTTCTCGGGCTGCTCGGGCTTGCTCGATTATTGCTGTGAGTGTGTCTTGTTCCATTGGTTCTGGTTCGGGTTCAGGTTGTTCGGGTTCGGGTTGCTCGTGTTCGGGCTGCTTGTGTTCGGGCTGCTTGTGTTCGGGTTGCTGATTGTGAAAATTGTCATGCGGAAAGTCGTGTGTATCTTTCTGGTGCACCTCGTGGTGCTGGCGGTAGTGGTTATCCTGCTGCTGCTGCTGCTGCTGTTGTTGTTGTTGTTCCAATTCCATTTGGCAAACATCAACCTCCTCAAAGGATTTCACATCTTCCATATGACGCTCCATCTCTTCTTTAAATTCCCAATCCAAAGGCGAACTATTCGTCAAGTATTTTTTTCAAAAAAAAAAAGAAAAATCAAAGTAAAGTAAAGCTTTTTCCGGTTCCTTCGTTGTTTTTCAGGCTCGGGGTAAAAGATATGGAAGTGGAAGGGTGGGGGATGTGAGGTGTGAGGTGGATAGTATAATAGCGAGTAAGTTGATGGAATGTGGAAATCAATTAAATTGTTGGTATAGTATGGGGTGGATATAGCGAGGCTTGAAGACAGGTCATGTGGGATGGAGGATAGTTTTACGTATCACTAGGCTTATAAGAGGCGTTACAGGAATTGGAATTTGGAGGTGAAGTAGGGTTGGTTTGTTCGATGGTTTATAATAATGGGGTTCGGACAAGATTTAATTTGGGATAATTGTTCGGCGTCTAATGTAACATCGTGAACCTGCTGGATGTGCGATATGTGTGATGGGTGTTAGGTGCTAGAATAAGGCGTCGCTTGATTATTTTCCTGAGGTTGATGGTGAGCGCGGCGACACTATGTGGGTCTACGCGAGCTTCGACTACAAAAAACACTGGAATCAGCAACAACCAAGGCGCTAATTTTGTTCATATTTCGAATATTTAATTCTGCTTAGAGAAGGAAGAGAGTATCCCAATACTAGTTAAAAGTTAAGCAGAGCTGCCAAACACTGAGCTAGGTGGTATATTTGAATACTCCTCCAATGTAGCAATACCTGAAGTGGTACGTTGGGAGAGCAGAAAACTTAATTCAATAGGTCATTCAAAATAGTGAATAGCTTCATGTCAGTACATCCTAACTACTATCCACCCGTAACATCAATTAAAACCGGTATTGTACTCCATGCATCCAAACAGTTATTGATATAAGCCATACGAAATTCCAAGCAAAAATCCCCTAAACCGCCAACTCCTTCTCCCCTCCACCCTTAACCAAAACCCTAACCGTCCTGTCACCCTTCCACTCCACCTTCTCCCAATCCACCACCACTTCTCTGACCTTTGGCGCAATCGTCTTCTCCTCACCTAGGATGCCCCAAATTCCCGTTCCAAGCCTCCACACAAACACCTCCGCCCCATCCACACCCACCACCATCTTTCCCTCTGGGTTAAAACTCAACGCAGTCGCAACCCCCACATGTCCGTCCAACACAAATGCTGTCTGGCCCGTCTTCAAGTCATAAACACACACCACCCCCACAGCTGGCGAAAATGCCAACCGCTGACTAGGCCGGTGAAACGCAACAGTTTCATAAGCAGAGACAGTGGCTTCTATGAGTTTCGTTACAGCGGGTAATACACGCTCCCGGAGTCCGAAAGAGGGATCGAGGGTTTTTAATACAGCCTCTATGAGGATTCCTAGAACTGGAAAGAATAGGTTGGGTGAACATTGTATAATTGTAGCGGCGATAGCCATAGCTGCCGAAGAGGTTGCGGCCATGGAGAAGATATCTGTACCAGCGGTACTAGAAGGTGGTGGGTATATATTTGCTGCAAGCGATGTGACGAGAAGAGGGGAGTTCTTCTCTGCGATGGAAAGAAGAGCTCTAGCTAGGACTGGAGAGCCTTTTGATTGGCTACGTTTGCTATGGGAGATGGAGATAAGGATCAGGCGGTGGATAAGACGTATACAGTCTACGCTATGCTCAAGCGCAGTCCAGGTGTAGCCCAGGACTTCAATCGCCGTGGTTTGGTAGGTGCATTCGAAGGTGGGATCATTTAGAAGAGAAGAGATAGAGGTTCCAAGAGACTTCTTGAGAGCATCTGGGAAGGGAGGGTCCGGATGGTCAACAAGGAGTTTTGCAAGGAGGATAACCGCGCGGAGAACTTCTTTTTGTTTTTGAAGCTCCGGAGCAACTGCATCCGGAAGGTAGGGCGCCCAGTAGGTAATTACAGAAGACCGCTCAGCGGGTGTGAGGGCTCGTAGGAAGGAGTCGAGACATTGTCGGGAAGTTTCCCGGATCAATGGGTGGGTATCGGTCCAGAATTTGGCAAAGACTCCAAGGGAAACTCGTTCACGACCAAGGTGACCGATAATAATTCGTTTAACTGCTGTATTGACAGAGTTCTCCTTTCCAGTTGCTTTAAGAAGAACAGAGACAAGACAAAGAATGGCTAGCAGACGAATAGAGGTAAGAGTTGGTGAGATTTCCTCTCCGTAGAGTGCATCAGGAGTGAGCATTGTGATTCGTCTATCAGCACCGAGTTGTCCGAGTGATCCCGGCTGTTTCCGGCGGAACAGGAATTGGTCTAGAGCGAATTGTAACTCTTCAAGCTCATTAAGTTCCTCGCCGGTATCGGCGTCATCGTCAATGTAAAGATAGGCTCCCAAGCTTCCACCAGGAACCAGTGCTGTTAGCAGACTCTTTGCATTCATAATCGCTGGATGGTTTCCAACAACTCTGCGTTCCGTCTCCCTTGTCCTCATGGATGCAGTATCAATCGCCGTTTCTAGTGCGCTTAGTATTGAGCGAATGTTAATGGCCGCGGTTGGTAGCCCAATTCGGCAAAAATCGTCGCAAAGCTGGATTGAGCCATCACAGTTGACATCGTTATCCTCATAGTCCTCCAGGTCGCCAATTTTTACCGTCTTCCAGTCAGCATCCGTAGCATCATTCCCATCCTGAGAAGCCGCCGATCCCCTAGATGGCGGCGGATTCAACAAAACTCCGCCATCTTCCTGACCCATATTCCATTCCTTCCTGGTTCCATCCTCATACGTCAACGCAACAATATTAAGGCCAGGTTGGGTTGCGAATGAAATTAGTCGACTGTGGTCATGGCTCGGGAAATTCACCATTACTCTGGCCCTCTCAACATCCACAATTGCTGCTGCATCTCCACAGCTAACCAACAGTGTTGATCTTAGTCTCGAGCCGAGGTTTGAGGGTAGTAAATTGGCTGATTCGATGGGGTTTGTGAAAAGCGGTAGACGTTTGGAGCATTGGTATGAACTATAACCCAGTCAAAAACTGGAGTGATGACCTTACGGTATAGAAGGACTTACGGGGACTCTATTATCGAAATCTCTCCAGATTTTGTGCCGGCAACGAGATACTCTTTGCCCCCTTTACTACCGTGACTTCCACCAGTAGCCACGTATTCCTTGATTCGCACTCTTTTCAAAAGGCAGATGGAAGATTCATCACTTTTCAATGTAATGGAGGCGGTGGGTTCGTGGTAGTTGAGCAAGAAGGCGCTGGTGGAGTAAAGGTTGATTTTGGTGCCATGGGCAACGGCGAGCATGTTATTGAAGATTTCAGAACACGTTGACGGCTTCTCATAATCTCTAGGGCGAAAGTTATCAAGTGCTATATAGCGTATTAGCTTAGTCTATAATTGGGAGGGGATATGAAATACACTTGACAGACCACTCCGGCCGATCTGCGGTGAAGCTTCCAATTGATATATCAATGCCATCATCCGCCGTCCAAGCTTTCTCTCGAGAGACAACTGCCATGATTCCTTCATTCTTCTCTGCATCATAGACTGCTGATACACCCAGGATCATTTCGTCTTTCAGTTCATCTGATGGCCTCCATTGAGTAACCTCCTCCCAACTATCACCTTTGAGTACCAAGATCATAATTTCATGATCTTCCGTCTTTACCATTATCGTCTTATCATCCACTTCAATACCCGCCGTCCCTATTTCGGTTTCCTTTGTCTTCCTAAAGCCTTCTCCATCCTTGACATGTAACGATAACCCACCCACCTGCCATACCAAGTACCCCTCCCCTGCTCTCTTCACACCTCTCACAGCACCCCACTGGTCATTAATATCCAAGCTCACCGTCTCCCCCTCCTTTACAAATCTCACAACATCACCCCTCTCCAGTTTCGTATCATGTATCGTCCAGCTGTGGATCTTTCCGCCTATAGTGACCGTGTACAACCCGGACCCCTCCTGTACACTCTTCTGTACTGGAAACGCCCATTCCGGCATTCCCCTCCAGATAGCCACCATCTCCAAACTCTGGGCATTCACCACCACAACTTCACAAGCCCACCCATACACCAGTATCAAACTCACCTCCCTCCATTTCACAATCGTCATTCCGGTAGTCCTAACTCCCGGAAACATAGTCTTACTAGCGCACTGAACGCAGCGTTTATCGCTAAGTTCCCATTTGGAGAGCTGTCCATCGTGTGACAAGGTTAAGAAGAACTGTTCGGAGGGAGAGACTTCGGAAGCGGAGGTGTACGGAACGATAGCGACGATGGAGGAAGTATGACCCAAAAGACGTGCGAGAAGGTAGGTGGATCTTTCACCACTTTCGGAGGTGCTGAGTTCGTAGATGCAGAACTCGCCGGAGGAGAGGCCGACGATAAGGTGAGAGGAGAGTATTAGGGATGAGGTGACATCGTTGCGGCTTGAGGGAGTGAGTGCACTGCTGGTCCAGTGGCTGAACGGGAAGGAGAATGGAGGTGTTGTCATGGTTGTAGAGTTAGAGCTATCCGTGGTGAAGACGCGAAGGTCGTGATGGTCGGGGAAAGCTAGAGTACCCAGTGATAGGTTAGGGGTAGCTTATACAGCTCAGGGTTTCTGACATGATGGTTTGGGAATGCTTTCGCTAATGCACAGCGATGACGGATGTCATCATTTGCATTGTTACAGCTCCCCGCAGACAGCGGACATGTCGCATGATCACAAGATGCTATGAGGGTCACTTGAAATTCCAGGGTGGTTCGCCATTGAGGATTCACATTGACATATCACGATTCACAAGAATTTTGATCAAGAAGAGAAATATTTCATGACATAACACAGTTTATTAATTATATATTCTATATTATAGCAGTAGAATCTGTGATCTTTGCGGAAAGTTAGCCATTGCTCGTTACTCGTTCATAAAAAAGTAAAAGCAGAATAAGACTCAAGTCAGGCGAAAGATGAAAAGTACGAATTTTTATCAATAATTGGGGGGTGACCCCTATGAATTAGCATGGAATTGTACATCATGCGAGTCTGTCTATATACATGTAGGTAACGCAATAGTAACTTACGTTAAAATAGTACTACGCTTCTTCAGCATGCAAACCGCAATGCTGAAGGTAGCGCAGTGGTACCGAATTGAATAGCAGCAGTAGCATGAAAGTAACTAAGAAATCTTCAAAACTGTTAGCAATGTCCAACAACAGCCACGAAATAAAAACACAAAAGAAAAGTTTGTGAGAATGGTATCTCAGCTATGTCCGTTTGGAAAGACTGTGTTAATCACCATCAAAGGTAAGATAGGGGCGACACGAATAGCTCATCACTGATAATTCTCCTTCTCTTTTCTATTGTGTTTATGGGGAATTAGCTTACCATATAGGTTTGCGCTGTGCGCGGTATTGTTAGTGCATTGACATGTCGCGTTGAGTGAATGTGTTGTTGTGTGGAGGTCGAGGGACAGACGAGGCTGTTCTTAAAGAACTTTTTTTTCGCCGCGGGGTTACCCAGGCCTAACCCGGCCTGACGATGTTTGGCCGACGCCAAGAAATCTATGCACCTGAGTCCTGCTGTCACCTAGCGGCTACCCGCGTCCCGGCGAACCAGTTGAATCTTAGCGCCGTTCCGACCTTGAAGCCGCAGCTAGATATCGACACTCCCGAGCTCTCTGTACCCCGCCATTCAACTTAACGCGTTCGTTTTTTCCGAAATATTACACAGTTGCGAATCACCCGCACGTTTTTACACATCCGGCATCTTGCAAGGCCGCAAGATTCTACATATTCACCGCAATGCCGACCTTCACCTCGAAAAAGTTCACTCCCTCGTCGGCCGAATCAGCGAAAGGATTCGGTGCCACCTACCGGCGATTGATGAAGAAATATCCGTTCTTATTATTCGGTGTACCATTTATTGGCACAATTGTCGCTGGTAGCTTCTTCTTAACACCGGCTACGGCGCTACGTTATGAAAAGCATGACCGCAAGGTGCGGCAGTTGACACAGGAGGAGGCTATGGGACTGGATAAGAACAGGCGAAAGTTAGATTTGAACGAAGAATACTACGTACGTGGACTACCTGGTTGATCTAGAGAATACGTGCGAGCATCTGTCGAGAGGTGATAGTAGGATTGAACCTACGCTGCTCTGTCCTTGACCAATGAGGGATATGGAGCAGATTCGCAATAATGAATGCTTGTTATTGAGAAGCAGAACACAGAAAATTCAAGCTAACTGGCAACAGAAATTGGCAGCAAAAGATTTAGATGACTGGGACATGAAGCGGGTGGAGCGGTTGAAGGGCGAGCACGATGGACGGTTATAGAACGCAGAAAAGGGCACAGGTGCAGTTGTAGGATACCAGCAGATGAACTAATTATGAGATTTATGAGGCATTTCAGACCTTCAATATATTTCCTGGTAACTAATCAACGGCCACCGACATTACAGGCCGATTGAAAACATTGACACCTGGATCTTCTGCGCTTCATGCGGTCCTCCAGTATCACATCTCACACCATTTCCCGATTACATTTTTATATCTATTCTGGAAATCTTCATTATACGTTAGTCTTTAAATATGATGTCTTTGGCACTACCACCACAATGTCAAAGGAATATTCAAGCAGTCTTCGAGATAAGATAACCCGACCAAAGCCCATACCATCCTAGATTGCGCTCAGAAGTCGCACTACCTTTGACAAGATCTCACAGATACGGTCACACTATCTGTCAAATTTTTCTTCTCTGGGACTAGATTGAATTAATTCCAACGATATTTTGCCCTAGTTGCTTCACAGAATACTCCCTGTATCTTCGTCTAGAAGTATCCGAGACATATGTATACTGATGGCCATTTACGATAGTCCATCATTGTATGGTTCGTCCGTAGATATCAGTGGAAGTGATACTTGCACCATTCTCTAGCAGAGATTTATAAATCTTTCATTTTCACATTTTTTTTCGGGAATTATAAATACACACTCGACAGGTCCGAAAGAAACGGGAGATCATCGATATTTATGGTTTAAATTGACCTCCAAAGCTTTATCTACCACCATCGTGATGATTTCCGGACTTTGACCTCATATTGTTCCGAGTTTCACTGTACGTAAAAGTAGTGGTTACATATCTGGGACGAGTTACGAACAGTTATAATCCTTATATAGTACCAATACAACCGCATTCAATGCTCAAATTCGATCTCAGGGCTTACCACAATCCCCCTTCTCCCATTACTGCCGACATGTTTGATCCTCGACCCAATCATGAAATCTCACCGGGTCATTAGCATCATTCATAGGTGTTAACAAACCCAGCAAAAGGGCTGAACATAGAATTCACGGCCCTCCCCAGTTCATCATCCCAAACAAAGGCTATTTAAGCACTCCACAAACTTGCAGTCTACGACACCTTACCACCACCATGGCATCTACCGAAACCGATAGTTCATGCCCCATACCCGATATCACGACGGCCGACGAAGATATCCAACAGGCAGTACCGGCCGAACCCGATAAATCCGACGGCTCTGACGACCCTGACGAATCCGACGAATCCAACTACGAAGAATTCGACGATAATCAATCATTATCCAGTTCCAACATAGAACGGCAGATTACCGGACTCAGCGAGATGCTTCGGAAGCTATCGCAAAGCAAAAAGTCCACCAAGATCAAACTAGAAACGGAGAACAAACGTATCTTACAGGAGAATGAGAAACTAAAAACTGAACTCCAAGTTGCGACTACGGAACTTAGTCAGACGAAACAGAAATATGAGGAGGTTGTAAAGACGAACTCCGCACAGGTTGCTGCGAATAGGGATTTGAAGGATGAGTTTGATCGGTTGAGTGATAAGAATACTTTGCTGTCGGATGAAAATGCTTGGATGAAAGAGGAGATTGAGAAACTGAAGTTTGAGCAGGAGGAACTGGGGCATGAGGTTAAACAACTGAGAAAGGTGAATGATGAGCTGATGACGAAGAATGATCAGCTTGGAGAGCGGAAGCTGTATTACGATAACGAGATCAAACAATACCAGAGATCCGAGGAGATTTACAAAGACGAGATACAGCGATTAAAGAACGAAAACACAAAGCTGAAGAACGATATAATTCCACTAAAGGAGAAGTATAAGCTTCTAAATATCGGATATGATGAGCTTTCCGAGGAGAGAAAACGACTTGGAGATGAGCGGATTTTGCTCCAGAACGAAAATGAACGGTTGATGAAGATTGAGGAGAAGGCAAAGTCAGAAATTGTTAAGATGAAGGAGGAGATCTTTAAGCTTAAGGACCAACATGAGGATTCCGCGGACGAAATTTCTGAACTGAAAAATAAAATCAACGATTACCGGGACAAGAATGTTAAGTTGAAGGAAATCATGCAAAGCAAATCTGCTGCTATTAAGCCGCCTTTGATTGTGAAAGATAGAGCCACTGCACCCCCTTCACCTGGCAAAGAAGAGTTTCTGGAGGAAATGAATGATCGGCTAATGAAGCAGATTGGAACTTTAAAAATTGAGGTAGTAGCGTTACGGGACAAGAATAGCAGACTTCAGAAAGAGGTTGACAAGTTCGATGAGATAGCTGAGGAGCGAAGCCTTATCCAAGCTGCCAATGTCTTAAAGAACTATCAGGATATGGAGAAGCGACTTAGAAAAATGGAGAAGATTGCAGGGGATTTTGATAAAGTTACAACCAAGCTTCTGGAAAACGAAAAGAAACTTAAAGAACAACAGAATTTCTTTGAACGGATTATAGAACGATTGATACCACTCGAGGAAGCTAATGAAACCCTCATGGATATCAAAGCTCAGCTTGAGGAAACTGAGAAGAAATATCAGGAGCGGTTGGATGATATGGAGGGTTATGAATTCGCATCTGATAAGAAGCGACTGGAACAACTCACAGCTGCCGTTCTTCCCCAGACTCTTAACGAGCAGGGTTTCTTCTGTCGGAAAGTGGTAAGTAATAACCAATTATGCCCTCCCAATATTATAATCAAGACAAAGAAAGACAATAGTAACTAATATATCAAACCTCATAGCCATTACCAAACCTTCCCGACGATCTAATCCAAATTTCACAAGGTTATAACACCACATCAGTTCCTTACAATGTTGCTAGTTTTTCTCCTGGTCATTTCATCTACGTTTCCCGTGAAAGAATCGACAAGATTCAGGTAAGCAATTCATCAGTCAATCAATCCTTTCCTTCCCCCTCCCCTCCTCCTTATTTCTCTTCTTCAATACCTCAGATAACTAATAATTGCAAATCGAAAACATAGAAACTAGAATCATTAATGAAGATTGCATGGGGAGAAAGCTTTTCCCGGGCTCGTATCCAGTTCCGCGGGATGCCAAAGGGAAGAACCGATTGGGAGACATTCTCGGGAGAAATTCGTAAGATCATTGTGTTGCAGAATCTTGCTAGAGTCAATGATCCCGATGCTCCGGATTTCTTTATGATGCAGTGTATTTAAAAGAAAAAGGATCCGCGGGAAGGGGACGGAGGGATGGAGGGAAAGGGGGTGTTTTTTATCTGAATTGAAATTTGAACTGCGTTTAAGTCATCCATTATTTTTTAAAAATATTTCTATATAACTGAATGTCCTCACATAATCCGTAACAAACAACCAATGGGATAGTGGTCCTAAGGTATCATCATCTGTCATAAATATTGCATGTTTCACAATATCTTTGTTCTAAATCCGCCACATAGCACATCATATATCCATTCCTCATTCAATCAATCCCAACATTCTCATAATAATCTTATCTGAAAACGAATATTGAATCCCACCACATCTTCCATTCCTAATTCCTGGCAATATATAGAAAAAATACCTTACATATATAAACCCACCCATTCCGGAACCAATTCAATGTTCAACTTAGAGGAGAGGGGCGCCAACCAATGACCACGACCGCCACCAATAAAAACTTCACCACACCGACTTCCTTTGTTCTTGTTTCATCCCCCAACAACATATTCCAGAAACCAATAGCCCTCCACTATTCCACAGTTTGCCTAAAGCCTCACATTTCTTCTGCTCCTAGCGGATTGTTTCAGAAACTTCAAACCAATATCAACCACCTACTCGACATCCCATCACCTCGCGCAACGCCCATCAATCACCTCTCCCTTTCTTCTTCACCCCACAGCCATATTCACCCTGTAATCTATCTCATCATCTATAATTTCTCTCCACATTTCCCCTAGTCGCACAATCCATCTCCCCAGCATCATAATTCCACCAACCCCAATGTCCTCCTCCTCCCGCCGCGGAATCCTTTCACCACATCGCACGACCTCACCATCCCCGTCCCATACCTCCGCCGCCTCCACAACCCTCGCCCCGCAGTCCCATCCAGCCGAAGGATCAGAACCCCTCAACTCCGTCACTCCCATTAGTTCCGAAACCTTCAACCTGCAGCTGACGAGTCTGAATAAGATGTTCCGTGTACTTTCCCGGCATACGAAATCCCGTGAAGAGCGATTGAAAGCTGATATATCTGAACTGAAGGCGCAACTTGAGGGGTTAGAGATGGGGAATAAGCAGCTTCTTGAAGAAGTAGAGGAGTTGAGGAAGAAGAAGCTGGAGTTGGAGATTGAAATTAATAACGAGAAGGAGAAGGGGAAGGAGAAGACGGACGATACAAGGTGTGAGGAGATTGAGAAGATTTTGAAGGAGGCAACGCAGGAGTTGGCGACGGTTCAAATACAGCTAAAGAAACTGATGAAGGAGCGGGATGAAACCTCGGCGGAGCTTAGAAGGGTTGTTAAAGAGCGGGATAGTACTGCGGAAAAGCTTAAGAAGATTAGCAAACAACAGGAAGCTGCTGTAGTAGCTCAAGGTGGTAGCACATCACCCGCATCACCCACGATATCCACGATATCCACGATATCTAAGACATCCCCAGAGAAATTATCCCAGAAATCACACCCAGCAAATCTAGAAGCAACAATAGTAGCACAAACTATGCGAATCGCCCGTCTAGAAAAGAACCGTCACGATTTCGAAACTCAAATTTCAGAACTAGAAACAGAAAAACATCAAGCATCTGAAAAAATCACGGAGCTGACAAGAGATAATAATCGCTTGCAGGATGAGAAATTGGCGTTGTTGAATGAAGATGTTAGACTTAGGTCCGAGAATAAACATCTCAAGAATGGGTATGAGGATTTGATGGAGAAGTATCGGAAACTGAAGTTAGAAATGACTGGGACGGGAGGAATTGAGAATGAAGAACAGCAAAAACAAAATCAAGGAAACCAACAGCAGACACAGCAGACAAATAGGAGTATAAGCACTGATAGGTCTGCATCAGCATCAGCTTCATCGAGGAATAACAACACCATAGAGAGAGGCCAAGACAAAGCCGACAAAGACCTAATAATCAAAGACCTAAAACACGAGAAACTCCAACTAATCGACCGCAACGACGAACTAAAAGACGAACTAAACCGCAGCAAACTCGAGCACGATCGAAAGATAAAAGAAATGAGCCAAAAACTCTCAGCACAGCTGGAACAGTTAACTAAATTCGAAGCCGAGAAGGAAGAGTTGATAAAAGCCTCTATCGACCAACAAGAAAACCACGAGCAGCAAATCCAGAAGCTGAAAGAAGAAATCGAAAAACTGAAACAAATCCAACAAGAGAAGGAGACTGCTAATCATCATCAAGAGGATCCTGTTAAACTTCTTAACACCGTACTGAGAAAACAAACTATAATGGAAGAGCGAATAAACCAGCTCGAGATCTCCAAACATAATACCAATCAAGCAATCCTTGTTTCTATTGCAGACCACGCACCGCAAGAAAATCCTACAGAAATAAACCCCTGCAACTACACCGCGGAGGATAAAGCAAAGTTAACAAAACTCATCGCTACTGTCTTCCCCGAGACTGTGAATGAACTGGGTTTCTTTTCTAGAACTACGGTAAGGATTCCTTTCTTTTTTTTCGGATAGCATAGGAGGGAGGGGTTTTATCGATTTTCTAACGTAGACAGGAATAGCCGATGGAAAATATTCCCTCTGACTTGATAGAAATTTCCAAGGGTTTTTGTAGCTCTGAGGTGGCGGGGAGCCCTGCCAACCCTGCGAACCCTGCCAACCCTGCGAACCCTGCGAACCCTGCGAACCCCGAAACCTCCGAGACTCAAGAGCAACCCTACAATTCCGCCACGCCTCTAGTTCCCGGGCAATTTATCTACATATCCCGGCAGCAGATTCCATCAATTTCCGTAAGTGCATCCTCATCAAATTCCATACCTCTTACACCACGACATAACCCAACCGATAAAAACCATACCAATCCCAAGAAATTCCACTAACAAATATTCATATTTATATTCATATCCGAATCCAGAATCTCGAATTTCTAATCCTCCAAGTCTGGGGAATAAACCTATGCGGCTCACAATATTTTCTTCAGGGAAGGGTTAAAGAAATCTTAGACTGGTCGAAAATTTCACGGGAGGTTCGGAGGGTTTGTGTTGTACCGGATGATTCGTTGGGTGATAAGAAGTTGTGGAAGGTGTATTGTAGTTAGGGGTTGATTACTGGGGGTTGAGTCTTTGGTTCGATGGGTTTGAATATGGGTGTTGTTTTATGATTGTAGGGGGTGATACTGGGGCTGCTATGATCTGTAGATGGATTGGTTGGTGATGGTGGTTGTTGTGGGTTGTTTACTGTGATGCAGAATTGTTTTTGGGGTTTTCTATGGCTTTTGTCTTCTTGTTTTGGAAATTTACAAGGTGGTATCGTATCATTCATATCTACATATCTACATATCCACATATTCAATATCTAGTCCAATATCCGGTATCAACACAACATCCATGATCCCCCCCCAAAATGGTTTATTGCTCCCCCTATAAATACCACCACATGGCACAACCCTTGCTTACTCCTGGTAAGCAGCAAGCTCAGGTGAGTTCCAGCTAAAACATTTCCCGTCAGCACTTTAAATACTTCTCGAAGGTTCTATGCAGGAACTTTGACTCACCTTAGGAACTGTCCGGAGATTTCCTTGGGCATGTTCAATGCCAATTTCGCGATGACATTACCAGGTTGATCGGGTCTAGGAAGCCGAAATAATGATTAGCCAAGGACCATGGTTTATGCCAGTTAAAATTCCGCCCTACAAAGCTCTCGGATGGCAGTAAATCCCGGGAAGCCTCAGTAACCTTGGGGATAGTAAACCACATACCTCAACAACTTTCCATCCTTATGAAAGTTCTGAAACCTCTGATTTCCCTCACCCATAGCCTGTACATGAGCCGTTCTAATCTCCTTCTGCATCTGAGTATCGACAACACCAGGTCTAATAGACACCGCCGTAATCTCAGGTACTTCAGTTGCCAACGACAAACAAAAGTGGTTCATAGCCGCTTTGGAGGATCCGTACATTGCCCAGGCGGGGTATGCTGTGGTTGCTGCTCCGGAGGATACGAAAATTACTCTACCCTTGGATTCGCGGAGAGCGGGGAGAAGAGCTTGGGTCTGTTGACATGTCAGCTTACTGCTCCTGAAATTTTATGTAGATATCCCCCGGGTTTCTGGGTTTCACAGGGCTCTTAGGGCTGCTGGGGCCCTAGACAAAGTCCGGGGTGGTGTAACAAAGCCAGCAACGCCAGCAACGCCAGCAGCGCCCGAAAAGCCCTCAAAACCCAGTCCAAGCCAGGTCAAGGTCAAGGGCAAGGGCACAGTCCATGCCATTCCCTATCTCTCCCTCCCTCCCATCTCATTGCAAATGACTCACCAACGCCACCCCGGAAAAGAAATTAACCATAAACCCCATTTTCCACTCCCTGACATCAGCATCCTGAACCTTAGAAACAGGGTCCAAGACACCATGGTTCAAAACCAACGCATCGAGCCTTCCCTTTCCATCAAAAGCCGCCGCAAGTGCTTCCTTAATCTTTGCGCTCGCATCATCTGCTGCCATGTCTACTGCTAGATAATCTACTCGACCGTTGTGGGCTTGTTTAAGCTCCTCCATTGGCGCGGCGGTACGCGAGACTAGGAATAGGTTTGCGGAGGAGGTGGAGAGAAGGTGGGATACGATTGCGCTGCCGATACCGCGGCTGGCGCCGGTGATGAGGATTGTGGGTGTGGTCATGGTGAGTTTTGGTGTTGAAGAACGAGTCGAAGCGGGTCGAAGCGGGTCGAAGCGGGTCGAAGCGGGTCGAAGCGGGACGGGACGAGATAGGACGGGATTTGGAAATTCTGAAGCTTGGAAATTCTGAAGCCGAAAGCTTGGACCTAAGAACCTAGAGATTTCTGAAGGATTGAGTGACGACAGTGGCAAGGCAAGAGAGCGAGGAAGTAAAAAAAGCGTGTCTTAAGACAGATTAAAAGACGGATATATTTGTGGAGCCGGAGTTTACGACAGGTCAGTAAAGAAAGGTATTCGGCGACGTTGGGTGGGGTTGCGTGGGTTGCGTGGGGTGCGGTGGGGTAAAACGCGCTTCAGGACCTGTGAGATGCATGACGTCGGTGCTGCCGCACGGGCCGACGCGTGCCTAGCGGTTTTTTACAGTGTTGGACGGATCAACATTTCGGGTAGGTTTCTGTCTCAGCCTGCGGCTTCGGGTGTGGCTTGCAGTGTGCTTGTAGAGTGCTTGTACATATGCCCACCATACATATGCCCACCATACAAAGAGTCCTTGCTGCCTGCTGCTTGCTGCTTGCTGTCTGCTGCTTGCTTCAACATCACATTAGACATACATACAAACAAACCGCGGGGTAACTTCGGAATTATATTTTAAATATAACTAGCCACATGATATGGTGAACATAGAGCGATGTATAAATACGTAATTACATACATTAATCGTAAAGAAAATACACAGCCAGCTTATGTATAAGAGTACATTATGTGATGTTTCTTTTTTTATGAATAGATAATCATTTCTTACAAATTCTCCTCTATGGCTCTATTCTTCATCTCACCATCGTGCATCGTGCATCCCACCATCGTGCACCCCACATCTTCCAATTCCCATCCTCAATCATATATCGCCGCTTCTATATCCACTCCTGCCCCTTCACTAAACCCATCCAGCAAACCAACCAACCCAACCAACCATCCATCCATCAAACCTCCACAAAACCCCTCAAACACCATCCCAAACCCCGGGTCCATCCTACACCAACCTCCCATCCATTCCTTCCAAACTTAATCAATTCGAAGGCACAATTCCATAACCATCTATAACCATCCATAACCATCCATAACCATAACCACATCTCTATCCATCAACATCAACATAAACCAGTACCCGATACCCAGTACCCGATACCCACTACCAAGTACTTTTCAATAGCGAGCACGAGTACTGTATATATATATATATATATACATTAACAGAAAATCATCAGAAAATTAACAGAAGCATTAGATTCATTAGATTCATTAGATTCATTAGATTCATTAGATTCATTAGATTCATTAGATTCATTAGATTCATTAGATTCATTAGATTCATTAGATTCATTAGATTCATTAGATTCATTAGATTCATTAGATTCATTAGATTCATTAAATTCATTAGATTCATTAGATCCATGGATATGGGTAGGTATGGGTATGGGTAGGTATAGGTAGGTATAGGTAGGTATGGGTATAGGTAGGTATGGATATGGGTAAGTATAGGTATAGGTTTTTATTTACTCATGCCTCTTTATTCCCATAGCTCCAGTTCCATTCCGATAGTTCCAGTTCCATTTCCATTTAAAAAACCAAAGCCTTCTAACAAAACCCAAACCCACAAACCCCAAACACCCCCCCCCCCACACACACACAGTGAAAAAAACACAGTGAAAAAGTAGTATTCCATATAACATAATTTACACACTATTTAACATTGCCATTGTTTGTTATTCTTTGTTATTGGTGAATATCTTTTCGTCGATTCCGGATCAATATTATCGTTATCATCATCATCATTATTACCCTGGGGGGTTTTTTTAATTCCAGAAACCCCCCCATTTCCCATACCCATTTCCATACCCGTTTTCACCCTGTCCCCCATATTTGACCATATTTGACCATATTTGACCATATTTGACCATATTTGACCATATCCACCCATATTTGACCCTACGTGGAACCAGAACCGAAACCGAAGCCGAAAAAGTAGAAAAAGAAAGAAAGAAACTAGAAAAAAAAAATATAGAAACCAGAAAATGGAAAACCAGAAAATAGAAAACCAGAAAATGAACCCCCTCCCTCTCCCCTGGCTCCAGCCAAAGGAAACCCAATAAGGACCAAATCAAGATCCATTACTTCGACCCTACCGCCGACAACCCGTGCCAGCCTCTCAATCCCTCAATCTCAAATCTGCGCAGGACTTCCCAGCTGACCCGGGACCGGTTTTCTTCTTCTCCCTCTCGTTGCTTCTCTCGACAACATAGTCCTAACCTCCTCTACCTGATCCTCTCTCCTACTTCTATGGGAGCCACCAGACGGTCTACGGTCTCTAACCTGCGGCACGGGCATGTAAGGAGAATTTCCCGTTGTCATACTAGCCATTGACATGCTTGCGGTGCCTAGACTCGTCGGGGTAGGAGTAGGTCCTGAAGCAACCGCAGGATCATCACGACTTGATCTACGTCTTGGGACTGGAGTTCTTGGTTCCTGTTGATGTTCCTGTTCTGCGTCTTCTTTATCAGAGTCTTCAGAATCACTGTAATCCCAGCGTTTCTTCATTTTGTCTTTAGCCGTCTTTTCCATATTCTCCCGTGCCGTGGCGTCAGGAATGGCGACGGTGTACATAGGTCGGCCAACTTCACCAACAATAGGGTCTCCTCCTCCTGGACAGTAAATTGGAATGCGACGAAGGATAGCGACCAAGGCGAGCATGAAACGGTTTCTTCGCTGCATGGTTAAGGCTTCGTTGGACCAGTTGCTCCTATAACGGGCCTCGATACGGAGGACGAGACGGTCGAGGTCGTTGATGGATTGAACTTCTACTTCGACTTCTGGTTCGAAGTCGCGGGAGTTTTCTTGAGCGAATAGCATTAGCTCGTATTTGAGCTTGGTGATATCTTCGAAGGAGGTGTCAAAGTTGACAGGGACCATTAGCGATTCTTTCATACTGCCGGATCGGGTGATGTTTTCTAAGATCTTCATGTTGAGGACGTTGTTGGGAATTTGGGTGGTTTTGTTGGTGTCGACCCGCTTGAAAACCGTGTAGAGAAGGGAAATGTGCTCGACAATGTATTTCTTATCGTCGACATCAATGCGGTCACCAACATCGTAGGGGTGCTTGACGAAGAGGAAAATGCATGAGGCGAGGATTTCCTGGGCAGTGATGGCGAAGCAGAAGGACAAGGAGATGAGGACAGTTCCTGCTCCAGCGAGAGTGGTACCAACGCTGCTCTGCTGAGCAATGACAAAGATCAAGATGGTGATGATGAAAACGATGAAGCTGAGAACTGAGTCGAGGGCCGAGATGGCATTGTCGACATCCTGCATGCTCTTTGTGACTTTCTTGCGGTCTTGCTGGAGGTTGACACAGTGCATTATCATCTCCTCCAACGAGATATCCCCATTGCCGTCGGTATCGATCATACGGAAACAGGACTCTGCCTGGCGCTCACGCTCAGGACCCATGACTTCCTTAAGGTCATTTAGAGTTAAAGCGTAGGAACCTTCGGGGACAAATGACATCCAGATACGTTTTGCCAAAGCTTCGGCGGAAACTTTGCGGCGAAGAGCTTCGATTGTGGTGGCATAAGAGCTGTTGGGGTTCATCAGGTTTTTGTTACCGGTGACTTCCTGGGCAATATTTCCAAAGACGCTCGTAACTCTTCCTTGGACAGCGCTGACACCTCCCAAGAATGCTCTCATTGGGGTGGCGGTTCCCGAGACACGTTTCAAGCCGGGGATGTTCAAAGTGTGAAGACCTTGGTGGATGATGTAGTCCTCCTCGCGGAATTCGGTATATTCAGGGAACAAGTTACGAGAAATCTCGTAGAGCTCAGCAAGGACTCTGACATTTTCCTTGTTGATCTTGATGCGGCTTTCGAACTGGCGACGGTAGTACGATACGGAAACTATCCGGATCAAAAGACGCTCGCAGAACCAAATCACTGAGGTTACCAGGCAGGATACGAGGAATTTGTTGAGACGGTTCATCCAAGGGTCAATGACACCGAGACGTTCGGGGGGAACGTCGACATTGCGAGTCATCAACTGTCACAAGAGTCAGTAGGAGTAAGATTGAGGTCTGTACTGTAGTCACTCACTGGTAGGAAAGAACACAAGCTTGCTACCGCCCATCCAAGCAAAGACAACGGAAGCTCGAGAGCTTTGATAATCTGACTGTATTTCTTTACGCTGGAAGAGATAACTCCAACTAGTGTCTGAAACACCAATGGAAGAGCTTTCGCTACAAGCTTTGACAGCCAAAGTGAACACCACACGATTTCAAGCTGTTGTCTAGGTTAGCTGCCGGTATTTCAACCACCACTACTAGGTTAACTTACCCACGCGAAAAACCAGAGCATGCGAACACCTCCGATCGTTGCATGCGGAGCACCATAGATGCTGACAATGATGGGGATGACGAAAACCAACGATAAAGGCACGATATACAAGATGTATCTCGTGAGGATTGAAAACGTCAAGATCTTGTCGTAGATTTTTCCCATTGTAGTTAAAGCACCCTCATCTTGAGGATTCATAACTGCATCACTCTTTGCTCTCCTCCTTCCGATATAGCTAGGTTGAAAGTCGCCATTTCCGTCGGATCCAGATTGCGAGCCGTTATTTGAGTTGGAATATTCATGCATTGTCTGTCCTTCCTTTCTTGCTCCAGTGCTACTATCACTGGTTTTGATAGGTGACAAAGGAATGTTCACTATGTGCTCGCCGTTGCTGTATCCACCAGGTGATGGCTGATAGCTGGGAGGTATCGGTGGTGGTTGTGGTGGGTTCATGTTACCGCGTGGATCGTTCGAGTTCATGTTGGGGATGGGAAGAAAGTCTTTGAACTTTGGGGATGTCGGAGATTTAACCATCTTCCCTTTGTCCCTAGTAGTAATAGTTATGTGATTTTCGACGTGGTTGCTATTGCTTCCTGGAGAATCCCGCTAGTGTTTCTGTAATGAGGGTATGATGAGCACCTTGCGATATTGCCGATGCTCCTTGAAGTTTAGTAGCTGCATAGTCTGTCAATCAAACTGCAGGATGTTGTAGGGATTTGGGGGTGGGGAGAGATATGGTGGATAGATACCAGAAGATCGACAGGCGTATCCAGGGTACAACGTGCAGGCGAAAATAACCGTCGACACCTCTACTGGAAATCGCGAGGCTGGAGGTGTGAAAGTAAAGTTTCGTGTCGAGGATTGCTCAAAAGAGTTCAAGCTTTAGGTTCAGAAGGAAAAGGGATCTGATTATGTTTCTCTCTTCTCCAGGGACCCCCCGCCTTGGTCTGTTGAAACAACGAATAAATTGTTTACAAGGTCTCCTGCCTTGCCTCTTTTTTTCTTGTCGCGGGTTCCTGCATGGATCCTCCTTGCCCAATTCGGCCAATTTCCTCCCTTCGCTGTTAACCTTCCTGTGGCGATAAGTCGGGTAGTCGATGATGTCTCTCGGCAGGGACATTTCTGCCAAGGGCCTTCCAAGAACTTTCGTGTTCTTTCCACCCTTGTTTTTTGCACTATTTTTGCGGCAGTCTGGGGATGGAGATGGACCATGCAAGGGTTGAAAGGGTAAGGCTAGAGACCACGAGAAAGTTCAGGAACTCTAAGAACAGAGGAAGGAAGGAAGAAGGAAGGAAGGAAGGAAGGCTAGGGCATGAGTTGATGAGAGACCAGGACATGCATAGTAACGGTAAAATAGAGATATTCAATCATGACGGATGAGATGCTTGGAAGCTCGTGGGAGAAATTAATTGACGTATGACTGTTATTCTGAGTAAAACACCTGCCCTGTGCCAGAGGTATATGACAGCATCACGAAGGAGAATCAGCAGCAGCCAGCAGAAAAGTACAAATCGGACTGTAACAAGTTACAAAGTAGGGCGGGTAGCTCGTGTGCTTTCCTGGACGCGTCAGGAACCAACCCACAAACAGCAAGGCTTCCTCTCACCAAGTGCCTACCAAGAAGCGCGGCAACCGAACTGGTCGGGTAAAAAAAGGTATGGATCAAAAAAAAGCACATGCGAGTTTGCATCTGCTTTTATGGTTGATGCAACTTGCAAGCATATGCATACTTCGGTGCTTCAGATTCAAACCATCCTAGCTAGACACAGAAAAAAGTCCTGAAATTTCCGTATGTATGTACAGAAATTTGAGTTCGGAAGGAAAGTCTACGCGCATCAAGAAGACAATCCGATGTCGTGATATTGTAACCCGAAGCAGCGATGCTAGAAAGTCACGGGATAAAAATCTATGCAAACAGCCCCAGATGACATATCAACATGATCACAATCTAAATCATCATCATTGACAGGTTATGTTACATGTGGTCCCGGTCCTTGGTTAAAAGTGCAGCACAAGACGTATCCACAGACCGTGCACACTGCACAGATTTTCCGGTGGGATGGTGATCAGCAAAAAAAACACACCGCGTCAGCCAAGAAACTAAGAAACCAAAGCAACCAAAACAGCCAAGATCATCTCAAGACCATTTTGATCGGTGCAGCAGATGGGCACCATACTTCGGGTACATCTGTCTCCACAACGGAAATACCCAGCTGGAAACCCTGTAAAGATGAACTGTAAGGGAAATCAATAACAAACTCGGTTATGGCCGCTTCCTTTCTTTGAAATTTGCTTGTCAACAAAAACACTTCTGCTGAAGCAGCATCGAGATAGATAGACAGACCATCATGAACTCTGCTCACTCCAATGCATGAAGCAAAAGCATATGATTTCGGGCAGTCGGGGAAGCAAACAAATAGAGCACCATCCATCTTCCATCTCTATCCATCTCTATCCATCCATCCATCCCTCTCCCCTCTCACCTCAACGCAGATCTCCGACCGCTCTCAAGAACACCGAAAGCTTCGAAGCAAATCACATCAAAGATCCTCTAATCAGCAAACAACCAGATCCCACCATCTGGTCCGCTTAGTAAAGTAAAGTTTATCCGTACATATGATCCTCATTTCATTATCCTTATGTATCCTTATCCTTATCATAGTCATCATACATCCCAGGAAGATCAGTGTTTCATCTTCCATCTTGGCATAGTCCACCATATTGATCCTCTCGGGAACATCAACTTCCGTTTCTGTATGTATATCTGTAGGGTAAGACATAAGTCTTGGGAGAAGAAAAATTCGGAACTTGCCGAAGTTTTAAATCTTCTGGAGGTGGAGGAGGGATACATCCGCATACATAGGGTTCGAGCCTCGGTACCGCCGAAGAACGTAAGGTCCCAAGTTCCCAAGCACCCAAGCACACAAGCACACAAGAACCCAAGTTCCGAACCAAGGGAACCAAGGGAGCCCAGGGAGCCCAGGGAGCCCAGAGAGAGCCAAGGGACGCAAGGGACGCAAGGCAAGCCAGGCAAGCAAAGGAAGCCAGAGAATCTTGACCAGTCTCAAACAGAATCAAAGTTTCGACGGTAGCACCAGGGACTTCCAAGATTCCAAGCTCCTAGGCCTACAAGACTAAGTTGCTAGAAACGATAATTGGTATGTATGTATGTACAGAAATCAACAGCGCGTCCATTTCCATGTTGATCCGATGATCAAAATATATCTAAGAATAGATAGAAACTTTAATCCTTTTGTCTGTTAAGGATAGGGATAGGGATACATAGGGTGTAAGTGTGCCATGGACCATGGACCATGGACCATGGTGATATTTGGTTTGAATTTTTGATCGTGTTTTGAGGTAGATATGGATGGGGGTATGGATGCGGGTATGTTGAGATATGGCATTGTATGATTGTTTATACATACATACATACATACATACATACATACATACATACCAGAGCAGACCAGAGCAGAGCAGAGTAGAGAAGAGAAGAGCAGAGTAGACTATATATATATAAAACCCTCTATAGTGCTCTCTGCTGTCAGTGGCGAAAAAAAAAAAAGCAAAAGCACCGATTCTTGAGATAGTGATGATAAATGGCTGACGATACCAAGCTCACGATAGATCAATTGATAGATAGAAAGGTAGATGTAAAATACCACGCCTTTAATGCACAGGAATGTTTTTTTTTTTTTCTTTTTTAAAAAATTATATATGTCATATCATGAAGACGTTTTCATTCCATCTATTCCCATCTCATCGCATCTCGAATCTCTCTGTATCAGTACCTGAATGGGTACCCGAACACCAGACCAAGACCAGTTCAACACTCTTCCCACAACTACAACTACAACTACAAATCCAAACATAACCACCCTCCATCACCCACGGAATATAGTTTGTCAAACATGTACGTATATAATGAGGCTAGAAAATTCACTATGGATCACAGAGCTATTGTAAATGCCTCAGGTAATAAGAGGGCCTTCGGAAGATTGGTGTTTTCATGTTTGTGTATATGGATAGATGGATAGATGGAAGCGTACGAGTATGGAGTGTGGGTTTATGATTGTTGTTGCGGATTCTGGGAATTCTGAGAATTCTGAGGATTCTGAGGATTCTGAGTACATATGCCAGGAATTCCGATACATAGAATCCCGAGAATCCCGAGAATCCTGAGAATCCCGATAGAATCCCCAGGGAATCCCACGGAACACACCAGGACACACACCCCATCGTCAGCCAAGCCATTTAGCGCGTCTCCACCCATAATCACCCAGGTGCATCACGTCCGCCCATCACGTCACCTCAAGCATCAAGCGCAACACAACGCGAACCGCAACCACAACCAGCAACCAGCAACCAGCAACTGCGACACCCAACAAAGAAATGCAAGCAGCAGCAGCCGCAGCAAGAGCCCAAGTTCTATCTGAGAATTTCCGGGGGATAATAAAAAGAATCGAGGTTGCCAAGGAGAAAGCGGGGAGATCACAGCAGGATGTAGGTGTCGCGTGCTTCTTGGGGGATCTTGGGGGGGAAGGAGTTGAGCTAATGGATATTGTCATGAGTTATAGGTACGATTGGTTGCGGTTTCTAAGCGTATGCCGGCTTCGGATATTAAGGCGTTGTATGAAGAAACCGGTCATAGACATTATGGGGAGAATTATGTGCAGGGTAAGTAGGAGGGTGTGTTTTTTTATATATATATTTTTTTTATTTTGGGGTTGCTACGCTACCGCTGAAGGTATTGGTGTGGTTACTGCGGGTTGGTGTGTGGGATTCTGGATTGGTGTTGTAATGGTAGATGGTAGATGGCGGAGGGTGGGGAGTTGGGAAGTTGGGGATTTCTGCACCGCTGCACCGCTCTCTTACCTCCTCATATCTCACCATCCCAATTATACCTACGAGCTCTATCACATCATATCAAATCACATTCTACCCACCGCCGCTGCCACTACCCACCCGGGCTTTGAACCATATGCTAACCTTCTCCAGAGCTCCTCAAGAAAGCCGCTACCCTTCCCAAGGAGATCGAATGGCACCTTATCGGTGCTCTACAAACCAACAAATGCCGAGACGTCGCCCGTTTGATCCCAAACCTCTGGGCCGTAGAATCCGTCGACACAAAAGAAAAAGCACAAAAGCTTGAACTAGGTCGTAAACTACTCCGGAGCTCTAACCAAGAAGCCGAAAAACTTCGAGTCTACGTCCAAGTCAACACCTCCGGGGAAGAATCCAAATCCGGTTGTGATCCAAAAGATGCTGTAAAGATTGCAGAATGTATCATCCGGGAATGTGAGAATTTAACACTGCATGGGTTAATGACGATTGGAAGTTTTGAGGAAAGTACTGCGGAGGAGGAAAATAAGGATTTTAAGAAACTCGTGGGAGTGAAAGAAGAGGTGGAGAATAGGTTGAGGGAATGTGGATTTGAATTACAGAAGGAACTGGAGTTGTCGATGGGTATGAGTGAGGACTTTGAGGAGGCTATTAATCAGGGTGCGGATAATGTTAGAGTTGGTACTGCGATTTTCGGGGAAAGGCCACGGTGATGATTGGGTGATTGGGCCGGTTTAAAAGAGAGGGAGATATGGTCGGGGCGGGACGGGGGCTTGTCGGGAATCGGGATAAGAGGGGAGCAATGTTTTTGTTTCTGACATCAAGCACCCATCGGTGGATTAAATAATGTTTACCATGGCGTGAGGTTATTGTTATTTTTTTAGATTCTTCTTTTTCAATGATATTATTCTTCTTAGTTCTAGTTCTAATTTCTATTCTTGGATTGTTCATTTTTTTTATAGAGGTAAAGCTGACTTCTTAAGATTCAAGTCAAGCATTATTCGTTTTTTTTTTATAGAACTTTAGCAATTTTCCGTCATATCACTGCTACTCATCAGTTCGTGAATATATACAAGACATCACAAGACAATACAAGACAATACAATACAAACAAACAGATCCCGAAAAAAGAGTATTCCTCCAGGATTGGGATGTGTTGGATGGAGTATTATTATTTGGCGTTCGTAGGTTGAACTGGTATAAACCATAGTACGGTACCGTGACAAAAGTGACCGTCACTTTTCTGTGCTAAGCGCCGCGCGGGGTGACGGTCACTTTTGTCCAGCACCTCGTACGGTTTAGTTTTTATTTTGGTTACTGATTCTGGAGTTCGCTTCGTTTTTTCTACCCGGTTTGTAAAGGTAAAGGTAAAGGTAAAGGTAAAGTCCTGAGACATAAGGCGTGGGAATTTGTTTCTGTTTTTATTGTTTAGGATGATTGATTATGTGGTGTTGTAATATACCAATGTGCAAATTTGGTTTATTTAGCTAAGGCTCGGCAGTTTTTTTCATGAATTTCTTTATAGCTACACATTGATGTCTCATGCTTGAACGTTCAACAGTGAACTGGTGAGTGAACGGGGCCTCCTGTAGGTTGAAGTTTTAAATGCTCCCATGTATTTCGATCTGCCTAACACTTGCATGGTGGTACTGACCGGTATCGAGTAGATCACAGAGATCAGATGCCGCTGTCATTTACAGGTGTTGCCTCACTTGAAACTTGTCATGAATGCTTTCTATTATCCTAATGTTTTATAACCAATCAACGCAAATAAATTCCACTTTTACCAGCCCAACATTTTCCATCACAACGCTTTCTCTCAGTCCCGAATCAACCTCCGTTTCTTCGGCACCCTCTCCATCTCATCCTCTACCCCATGTTTAAGCCCCTCCAACTCCCTTTTCAACGTCCCCAACTCCATCTCCTGACCCTGAATCCTCGCCGCAACCTCCCTCACCATTTCCTCCGTCTCCATCACCTTAGCCATTTCCCAACCTCCCTTCCCATCCACCATTTCCTCCATTCCCTTTACCTTTTCTCTAACCCCCTCCATATCCTCCTTGACACTCTTGAACCCCTCCACCCCCTCTAAACAGCATCCAACAGCGCCAACAATCTCCTCAAAATCTCCTCTAACCTCCACATCCCGAAACTGCAGCTCAGAAACTTGCATATCCAGCGTCCCGACCTCCTGAAATAGCTTTGTACATCTCTCATCCTGTTTCCGTAGCTGAGCCGCGAAGCCGGAGAGTTTTTCATCAATGAAGTCGGTTATGCAGAGGAGTTTTTTATCCGTTAGGGATTGCTGGGAGAGGAAGGAGTTTCGTAGGGACAGGTGCGAGGATTGTAGGGATAGCAGAGAGCTTAGCAGCTCATTGGGTGAGGATACTGAAGAGGGGATAGGGAGGGGTATAGGTGCGTCGTTCATGTGGCTGGAGAGGTTGGGATTCTCGGTATTTGGGTTACGTGGGGATAAGGTTTGAGGATATGCATAGCCGGGAGAATTTTGAGAGGGAATATGGAAATGTTTTAAATTATTGATGATTTCTAGCTCCTCGTGAGAATTGACGCTGGGGCTGTTGTCTTGGAGCTGTGATGCGGGATGCGAGACGTATGGAGAAGCTTGGGAATTGTGGATGGCTTGATCCGACATCAGAGTGTCTTCGTCCGAAAGATTGGGGTTATGGAAACTGCAGTCGTCACAGTCTTCGTCACTGCTATTGGTATCATCGGAAGTTGATGAATTATCAGAGACATCCTCGACAACACCTTCATCCTGCTGTTGCTTCCCATTCCCCCCATTCCCCCGATACCTACCACCATCTCCCTCTTCACCCCCTCCATTCAAAATAACCATACCAAACCTCCTCTCATTCCCCCCCTTATCAATTCCCTCACCCGTAAACCTAGGATCCCCAACCTCCGAAGCAACAACCACAGAATCCGTCAGCAACAACCGTCCAGCCTCATCATAAGCATTAACCCTGATCTTCAAGGAAGAAACCGGGACTGGAGCTTTGTCTATGGAGTGGAATAGGAGGTTTCCTCGGGAATCGAAGGTTGAGACTCGGAGTTTCAGCGTGCTGATGTGTGCGCGGATTGAGGCGGGGATTGTTATGGGGATTGAAGACATGGTGGTTGTTTAGATTGTATGAAAAATTTAGATTGAATTGAGTTAAACTGAGTTAATTGAATACAGTGGGCTGTGGTTGATAGTTGGGGATGATGGTTGATAGTTATTGAAAGAGGTATGGTATAGATAATCGATACAGCGGATATGTACTTAAGTTGATAGGTTACTGAAAAGTTGTAGTTTATAACAAGTTACAACTCCGGAGTGATGAACTTGGTGATATATAGTACCAGAAGCATCTTGAATATGATTCGAGATGTTGGTTAAGTTGTCGGATTATTGGGTATAGTCAACATGTTTGGAATTAGGCATTATTCTTATTCATAATGGAGGACATACTACATACTCCATACTCCGTACGGAGAGGTAATTTATTTCCACTCCACACGCACAGAAGAATGTTTAGTAATTAATATGATGTGGCAATATTTTTTAAGTTTTCATTACTATTGATTATTCCCGAATCAAAATATGGAGATACTTTTCCTGATCAGGTCATGCACATAAAGAATAATGAAAACAACAAAGAAAAATGTCGAAATGCTGATAAATACATGTAGGTACATGTAAACAATGATTATCAAATCGATTCCCCATTGTCCCTGCCACTACCACTACCGTACCAATACCAAAACGATAAAGGCGTTTAACTTCACTCCGGAAATTTCTTCCTGGCTTCCTCGTTAGCCGTATAGTGATTTCTCCTGAACCTACTACCATTCATAGACTAATAACCAACAGCTATGTAGTTGATCCCCATGCTCTTATATCGCTGGGTGTTTGGTGTACTCTCAGTCTTCCGGTCTCCCAGTCGCCCAGTCTCCCAGTCTCCCAGTCTCCCAGTCTCCCAGTCCCCCAGTCTCGCAGTCTCACAGTCTCACAGTATCCCAGTATCTCAGTCTGCCAGTCTCGCAGTCTGCCACATATCCCGATATTTCAAGCCGCAACTTCTAAAAAGAAAAGGAAAAAAGAAAACTGATAGATTACAAGAAGTATTTCGCTATTTATTAATTTATTTATTTATTATGCAGATACAGAAAAAATAAAGATAGAGATGGCGATGGGGATATATCATGTTGAACTCCTTTGTGATTTACTCTTCAGTGTTGATTGGGGACGTACACAAGATAGGAGGCAAGTGAAGACCGCCTAGTTTTGTCTGGAGGGGGTTCCCGATAAATGGCTCGTGAGGCTGGACTGGCGACTTTAAGGAGAGGAAAGAAGGATTTCATGATGGTGGATAAAAGGTAAACGGGAAATTAGATTGGGATTCTGGGGAGTATTCGCTGGCATTTCTGGGATTTCTGCCGCAATGCCACAATATTTATACTACATACTCTCACCATCTCCTGGAAAATCTCCTAATATGAGAACTGCTACTGCTGTGGTAATTTTACCACGAAGTCAATTCCTCTAAGCTCTTGGTAACATTATCCGGAACATCGTTATCTGGAAACGTTATTAGCAGAATTAGCGGAGTGTAAGAAAAGCGATATTGGACTTAATTGGGCTAGTCGTATTTTTGTCTTGTATAGATGTATGTATAGAATATACAAGTTTCAAAAACTCGCGATTATATCACGGATTTTGGGAGAAAAAAGTCTCGAGCCTGAAGCTGGCATGAATCACTAATAGTGATGTTTCAGCTTCTTCATCAGCAGCACAGATTTCTAATGTTTACCACCTTCCATCAGTAATCGATAGTCAACATATCCAACTCCCCATATCCATCCCCTTAAACTCTCTCACATACCCCGAAAAACCACCACGAAAACCCATCTAGTAGAACATCGTCCTCGATCATTTCTTTCATCAATGCAAGATGATGGAGGGTATCATGTGACAATATCTCTTTCATTAGCATATACTATTCTGGAAATCCCAACTTCCAACATAAAAAAATCCTCTCCCCTACAACAAAACAAAAAAAACAGTAAACAAAGAAAGAAAGAAATTCGAAAGCTAATACACAGGTACTAAAATAAAATAAAAATCCCCACTACTATCACTACTACTACCAGTGCTACTGCCGAAAACATAAAATGGACGAAAAAAAAAAACAACAGAAAATTATCCTAGTATCTTGGGGTATGTTCTTCTTCCTATGCTCGTGCTCGTGCTTATTCTTCTTGGTATCTTTATCAATTGCAGGTAAGCTCTTCATCAATTGTTCACTTCGCCAACTCCCCACTTCGCCTTTATCCTTTCACTCCTTCCCCCAATCATTGTCGTCATAGTCCCTGAATTCCCGCAATCCTCACCAATCCACCCTCTTAACCCTTAACCACTCACCAATCCCCACAAATCCAATCCCCGGCAATTACTATTTAATCCCTAAACCTCACCCCTCCTCGGCCTATACAACTCAGCACACATCCTTTATTCCTCATTCGCAACCCCCTCAAACCAGTAGATGTTATCGAAATATTACCTATTCTCCGGCGGCGGACTTCCAAGCGCCAATCTTCCTTCCATGACTTTGATTAAAACGGGGGGAACTGCTTCATCTGTTGCTCTGACTGTTATTCTGTACATCTATTTTGTCGTTGTTAGCTTGGGTGGTTCCTGGGTGGTCTATGGAACATAAAACAGCAAAATATTTGGGTATATCATAGAATATGATTGGACCTCGGCCCAGGGTCTTTGGAAAGAAGAAAGGGCAAAAGGTGACTTACTCCTTGTTCAGTATTCGGTTCCACTCTCAGGAGACACCCATATTTCCCTCCTTCCGTGGTATGCAGCACTCCCGCACAAACAAAATTCTTAGCATTCGGATCCACACCATCGAGGACTCCCCATCTGAAACCCTCAATAACCCTTCTCGTACGCGGGGGTTCAATTCTATGTCCCTTAATCCTAATTCCAAATACCTTCTGCGATTCCCTTGGGGGGCCACCAATCTGCTTCCATCTCTTAAAGAAGTCTTCACCTGACAACTGAGCCGGCTCCATGAACTTCGTAGGCACGACGGGGAGCTTCAAAGTAAGCGCCTGCAGAGCACCGGCAAGGTATGAGATACGGATTGTTGGGGCTTCGGTGAAGATGTTGATAGATTCTAGCATGATGGTTTGTTGCGTTTGAGATTCGGGGTGGACTGTTGGGTCGGGGATGTTACTTGGGGTGATTGATAAAGCGTGAGGTGCGTTATTGTGGATGGTGGTTGTGAAACTGTTTATCGGTGCGCTACTTTTATTGGTGTAGTAAAGGATAATACAACCTTTATGAGCGCGATATTCGGATCTCAAACCAACCTGAATCTGACCGTCTTCGAATAATACTCCCTCGGATCTAATAAGTAAGCGGTTGTAGCCAACTTCCCAGTCGGGGGAGAGATGTGCAGTTGAGGCAAGGTTGACGGGGGGTTTTTTGACATCGCCGTTTATGTCTAGGCCTGCGAGTTCCTGGGTAGGAGTGAGGGCTAGCTTGGATGGGGAAACGCCATTGGTCGTAGGTGTCGGTGTTCCTCCGTTGGTGAAGGAGCGTTTTAAACCTGTGTTGAGAGTTAGGTCGAAGCCTTTTTGCTTTTCGTTGGCATCTTTACCGCCGATAACCCAGGTGCGTTTGTCGGAAGTGCCGGCGTGTTTTTGATGCAGGCGAGAGAGGAGAGCACTGGCGCGCTCGGGGAAGGGTGGCATTTCGTCGCATACTGTACGAAGGAGATCATCCGTGGGAAGTGTCGCCAGGGCGAGGTATTCGCATGCCCGCTGCTGAAGCTCGGGGTCTAGTGTGTGCGAATAAGCACGGAACACTTGAAGGAGCTGTGGCTTGATTTCGGGAAAGAGGTTGACGAATTTGATGAAGCTGGACAATAGGATGGCACGGGTGGTTGAGGTACAACCGTTGAACTTGGATTGGAGAGCCATGAACTGTTCAATTGGGCTGCAACCGGGGTTATCGGCAATAAGGTGACCGAATTCTCCTAGAAGGTATCCTCCAATCTTGACCAAAGTTTCATGGCATTGGACGGCTTTGATGTGTTGGAGGATGTTCTGTGCTGCGTACATTTGGAGCTCTTCGTTGTTGGTGACGATTTGAATCACTCGTTGCCAGACTTCGTCGGACACATGGTCTCCAGCCATACTGATAAGCCGCAGCGAAATATCGACATACCATTGGTACTCGGTGGCATACTTCTCGGTTAGAATGGCGATCTTCAGTACCATCTCCTCTCTTATGGCGAAGTCGGCACCGGACAGATACTTGAGGAGCTCGGAGACAATAACTGTGGCATTAGTGGGATCGCACATGCTGTACAAAAGATCCAGTGCCTTCCTGCGAACAGAGATATCACGATCCCGAAGTGAGCCAATAATGGTGTTTTGGTGCTTTTTAATGGGTTCCAACGTTTCTGATCTGGCAGCCAAGTGGGTCATGGCCTCGAGACCTAAGTAACGGACGTTGGTCTCTCTGGAAGTGATAAATCTACCAAGGCGAACTGCAATTTGGGTCATCAAGCCGGTCTCAGAATCCAGATGAATTGCCAAGTTGATAGCCTCAAAGAGCACTGCGTTCTGTGCATTGTTCTGTTGGACATTCTTTGGCGTATCAGAGGCAGAGTCGAGGATTTGTTGCAGTGATTCCCTAATCATGTTCTGAACATTTACATCCTCTACAGTAAATTATTAGCACCATGAGAATTTCACATTACAAATGACAGTGCTTACCAGATGGAGGGTAGTACTGAAGCAAACGGAGAAGCTTGACTTGAATCCATGGACAAGGGACTTTGTAATAAATGTAGTCCTGCGAGTATTCGTTATCCACGACGACACGTTTTAGCCTGTGCGCTGCCTTGACATAACAAGTCTTGTATGCCTCTGCATTATCCTGTGCCAGCGCCATGATAAGGGACGTGACTGATAACGTAACTCCCAAATCCGGATCATCCATGATGGAGATTATTCTCTCCGCCCATTCATTCTGGATGATTCCGGGGAATTTCCGGTACAACCGAAGCAGAGTCAACGCAGCCTTCTTCTTGACGAACGATTTCGACGTACTACAAACCTATTAGTTAAAACACGACGCCGGTAGGTGACCTGTGAGTGACACACGGTGAAATCAAAAGCCGATGTACGTCGGGACTGAGCGCCTCTCCCATTTCCCTTCCTCCGACATTCGCAATAGCATGTAGCGCCAGACAGTTGTTGAGTTCATTGTGATCCTCGAGATCCTTTTTGATACTGTTGACGACTAAATGTAAAAAGTCGTGTTTCTCGTTCAAGAAGAGAGTAACGGCGAGGTAACCAATCTGTTTCTCGGAGTATTTGGTAGCGGAAACGAGGTTGACGGCTTCGAGATGACCGAAATCGACATTCCAACCGAGGATATAGATGTAGAGAAGCTATTAACATCGGCGTCAGTGAATTTGAATTGCACCCTCATCCCTCATCTCCTCCGACATACCTTGCAGACATATTTCTTTTTATGATATCCATTCAAACTACCATCTTCTCATATCAATTAGCTTCCAACTCCGCACGGTTCACCTGGTAGTAATTGCCTTTAAACTTCTGTCTTTTGTGGGCACGTCAGTACCAGCATCCCACGACTAAGCATAAGGACCAGGACGACACAAACCGGATATTCGCAAGTTCCTTATTTATTCGTTTCTCTTCGAGTTCTCTTGCGCGCGCATTACGTAAATCGGCGATAAACTGAACCAGTCCTATAAATTATAGCAAGAAAGTTTGGCAATCGTTAGACATCGATCAATTCCCATCGCATCCCCTTCTTCTAGTGTGCGCAAGACATACCTCGCATAGACGACATGGCGACGGATGTGGTGTAGTTGTACCGGTGTTCTCAGTTGCTTTGGTGAATATCTTCGCTTCTTCTATCGTGCGCTCGTTTGTTCGCGGGTTGGTAATCTCGCGCAAGGTAAGCCGTCTCAATGTACCGGTGTAGCTGTAGTAGCTCCAGCGACGCGTATCTAGAGTACCGACAGTAGTAGCGAAGTAGGGGATTCGTGTAGATTGGCGCAGTTGGCCGGGTATTTCCAGTCGCCTTTACGGCGCTCCTTTTGCCGTGGGATATTCCGTGGGATTCCTCGGTTCTTGTAGCCTAGCGAAGGTGTTGGAGCACAATTTGTTATAGTTCCGGCGGTGTCAAGTTGTGTTTCGAAGGCACGTTTTCTCACACGTCTTGAAGATTTACTAGAGGCCCCCCCTTCCCGTAGCGCCGCTTCCAGAAGGCCAGGAAGGTTTCCCCGGGAGGCGTCGATGGGCGGTATTGTTGAATATATATGAATCTGCTCGGAGATATGTCATATATTATCTCATTTTTGACGCAGATAGTCCAAGGTATTTCATCAATAAAAACATGTATTTTCCATCAAGCTGCAGCTCGCCCGCTTTACAGCTGTAAATAGCTGCACAAGCATCGCGATGCACATCACCGCGCAACTCAATTGAGCTGAGGCAACAGGCATCGCGAGTATATTAACAATCTCTGTCAATAAGTATCTTATGTCTATACTATGAATTTTTCCTTCAAAATACAGCCTGAATATTTATCGTTCCAATATGTATTGTAAAATCATAATATCATTTTTGCAAATTGGCATTCGGAACCCGATAAGGAGACCTGGCACGTGCGGATTTAAGGTTTGAAACCGGTCAGGTACGAAAGTCAATGCATCGCTTCATTGCTTGCTCGAGCAATTCCCCACAACCCTCTGCACTGAAGAATGACTGGGAATGAATGCCAAGAGGACATAATTCAGCTCTTGCCATGTACCACCACCGTGAACCATTACGCCGTCTAGTTGTTGATTATCTTACAATTCTATATGCCAAAACTTTTGCTCCTTTTGTTCGCCTTCCCTGATTCAAAACAATCAAACCGCTATGTCTCCAGATGTAGTAAATATATCAATACTTAACCTCTGTACTTCATATTCTCATCCAACTTCTGTATAACCGTCAGCCTATGTCCCTCAATCTCCATCATTGCATCAACTCACTCTCTTCTTACTCTCGCCCTCACCCTCCTCCTTCTCTCCCGCCGCCTTCCCAACCTCCACCCTCTGGCCACCGGCTCTGGCCATCGGCCCCCAATTCGCAGTAGGATTGACCTGGTACCTGACCACTCCACTCTCCTTATCCGCATCTTTCCCAAGCTCGATATCGAACTTGATATCCAATTCCTCTTTCCTAGGCTTATTCATGATATTATACCCAGGAGTACCCTCTTTACAAGCCCCCTCTTTCCTTGGCTTGCTCTCAATCCATCGCTTCATGACTTCCCAAACAACATCATGGGGTGCATCTGTCTTGATAGACGAAGGTTTGCAGTGGGAACGAGAGACCTTGTAGCCAAGTCCGATCAAAGCACCACGAAGAGCAGCGCTGGGAGGTGCTTCGCAGTGTAAAGTCTTAGACAGCTTGGAGGGGATGTGGAAGAAGGGGTGGCCGTTGAGGGTGGCTTCTTGTAAGGCGGTTTGAAGCATACCGGTGATGCGGGGGATGGTGCCGTAGATGGTGTCGTCGGCTTCTTCTACTGTGCTCAAGAAGCGCTCGACGAAGGCTGCAGAGTGGAGGGGGCCAGCCCACATGGGTCCACCAAGCTGTTATTATCAATCAGCCACTTTACCTCACATGATACGAATCATAATGGATGACCTACATGCATTGGTGACTTGCACTCTGGGCAGTTCTCCCCCACTGTCGGTGCTCTAGCGAGTCCAAACTTTGTGAAGGTTCCCTTGCCACTTTTATCGGTTTGTTCCTTCGCCTTTCCCAGTCTCTGTTCATACCAACTTCCACACCCCTCATCACAATTATAAACCACCATAGTCGTCGACGCCAACTTCTTGACATGCACCGGTCCATTCCTAACTCTCACCCAAACCCTCGCATAAAAGTCAATTGAAAGCGACAGGAGCGGTTCAATGTACAATCCATACTTCCCCGCTGTCTGGGCTACATTATTTAAAATCAACCTCAACCCAGCTTCATGCGACCACTCTCCCTTAACCGGAAGACCCCCGTAGAGCGAATAACATTTCTCCGCATACCCTGTTGAAGCCCAAACTCCGGCGTCAGTGCAGGTGATACATAGGAGTCCTCCATCAGAAACAGCTTGTACAGCAGCATCCATAAACGGCGCGGCAGTTCCGTAGGGGTCGAGGTCAATTACTTCATATCGGGCAAAAGTTGGTTTCGACTCTCCGGATGGAGAAGGAGGTGCGGCGGCGGTAGAAAGGACGGAGTACATGTGGTGTTGAGCATTGCCGAGACTGGGAACGATCTTTCCAACGGCTTCGGCGGCGCTGAGGGTAGCGGGGGAAGCTGAGCTGCCGGCTTCAGAGTTGTAGCGGATATTGCGGCGGATGGAGTCTACGGCAGCGGGGTCGAGATCGTTGGCGGTGGCGGAGGTGACTTGAGGAAGCTCCAGGGTGTACCGGAGAGCACGGAGACCGGTGGCGGAGAGGGCATCTAGGATAGCGAATTTCGGGGCCTTCTTAGTAGGAGCGGATTTGTCGCCTGCCTCTGTGGTAGGAGCTTCAGCGACTTCAGCAGCAGCATCAGTAGCATCAGCCATCTCTACAACCTCCTCCTCCTTCGCCGCGTCCGTAGCCGCCTGTTTCCCCTCCTTCTTGTCCCCCCTCATCTTCTTCCTCCCCTTCCTACTCTTCTCCTCCGTCCAAATATCCGCAAAAGTTTTGATCGCCAAAACACTCAAGTCGCGATTAAACTGTTGAATAGGATTATAAAAAACCTCTCCCACGACTTCATATTGCTTTCCATGTTTATCTGTTTTAATACTTCTTTTCGGAAAGAGAACCGTAGCGTGACCTTCTTTGATTGCTGTGTAATCTGTTCCCTCGTAGGTTATGTCGGAGGAATAGGCAGGCGTTGGCTTCTGGGGAAGTGGTTCCTGCGTCACGGTTCGGAGTCGTTTGCCCATTGTTGCTGAGGTGGTGAACAGGCGGATGCTGGGAAGAAATCTGAGTCGCTGAAGAGATTGCTCAGGCAGTGGAAGGGCGATCAGGCGGCGACCGAATGGGTGGGGGTTTACTGAGGCTGCGCGCGGAATGGGCAGAGAGAGAAGGCGTCGGAGAGGCAGGAGGCGTGTCATACGGTCTCTGTCATAGTCTGTGATGCGGATGGAGGACGGAAAAATATTTAGCGCGGGGTAGGACGCGCTATGGAGGCGGAAGCGAGGGCTGGGGTAGGTGCGCGTATGTCGGCGATCATGTGAGGAAAAGCAGCGGAATGAAGAAGATGAACGCGGATGAAAAAAAAGCAGGACCATGATTGATATATCAGTGAAAGAATATTATTTTTTTTTTCCTTTCAAAAAATGTATTTTCAGTGTATGTATTCGTAACATCAGGCATGCAATTCCCATCACCAATCCCTCGTCAATAACACCATCAACAGTAATTTCCCGATCCCCACGAACAGAAGCGCACAACAACACTAGGAACACTTATCCAGAGGAACCAATTCCTTCCCATAAATGGAACCAAATCAAATCAACGAACATAATCCAGCCTAATGGACCCCATATCACACTTCCCAGCAGCCGTTTCATTTCCCCATCCCATTCCATCCCTCCTTTCCCTATTCCCAGTTTCCCACTCCCGACCCCATCCTGCATACCACCGCGCACCTCCCGTCTCCTTTGTTATGCACCACAAAGCCCATAGACCCAGCAGTAACCAGAAGCACAATTCCCTCGTCCACCGCTGCCCCAGAGCCGATGCAGTATCCACAAATAATCGGTCATTAAATGAAACTATTTGTTTCAGGGAGGTCATTAGGAGTAAATACTATGCCTTCCAGACGCCAGTTGGTCAAGATACGGAATCTGTCTATACGTGAAGGTGCTGCCGTTGATATATTTGCAGAGCTTTGGAGGAGAGATGATAGACATCACACATCACTCGATGGCGGGCGTTTCACTGTCTATCACTCGCTGCACTAGTTTCATGATATATCACTCTCTATAAATGGGTGACGCATATCAGAGCAGAAGTTTTATTTTTATTACACCACTGCCGCGCTAAGTGGATGCCGATGTGTGGTTAACATTCGCACTCACTGAGCTGACATCGCTATGACTCACTGGTGTCAGAGACAGTCAGGGCTCCGGTGATGGAGGGGGGAATAACCAGTACGGAGGCTATTTTACTGAGGCCGGTTCCCATCATGTTGAACAGATGCGTGAGTGACATACAGTGATAAGGATGGCAGTCGAAGGAAAAGGTGGAAATATTTTTGTCATTGACCAACAAGCAAACCAGAGTGGGACAGGAGTGGGATGAGATTGGACTTTTGTTTATTTATTTCTTTGTTGTCTCAAGACCTTTATGCAACCTTGAGCTGGTAACAATGAAAAGATGATCACAGAAAAAGTATGTAAAGCGGGGGACCTAGGGTTTGTTTGATTTTGATTTGATTTGATTTCCTTGAACGTTCCCAACCTTAAGGTTATGACGTATGCCACAGTCCAATTACATTTCAAGGCTCCAGCTGTTATCTTGGAGTCTCGCTGGGATCCGTCCCAGAGCGTACTTCACTTCTTGGGCCTGTTGCCACCTCTCTGTCTCCTGCTGGTTTTCATTCTCGTCGTTACATTCTGGAGCCCTGTTTGCTCTTTTCCCTTCTGACACTTTCAAGTCGACACTCTCACTTTGTTATTCGTACCCTTCCTCTGCTCTCTTCTGCTCACTTCTGCTGTCCTATGGTCTTCTGACTCTCTTCTCTCTCATCGCCTCTCTACTTCAATCCACTCTGTTCCTTTCCTCACTTCTCCTCTCTTCTCTGCTCCATTACACTGGTCTTCGCTCCGCTTCTCTGCTCTTTGATTCCTCTTCACAAATCTTGTAGCAAATAGCGACCCCCCCTGCCTTTGCAGCACGACGGCGAAATCGCAAGATTTTGTCGCGGATTATTGTTCGGCAACACCGAATTACCTATTTGCAGCATTCCCAGCCCAGACCCACTCTTTTTCGTCGCGTTCTCAGCGAAAGGGAGTTTTCGGGCACCTGAGAAACGACCCGTGAACCGGTTCCATCGACCCTGCAACCCCACCATGACGAAAATCATCACAACCAATCCGGATTACTCGTTGCTAAGGCAAAACCAACCTATCACGAAATTCCAATGGCTCCCCGATCCATCACTGTGCAGAAACCACCTCTGCCCCCCGACAAAGCACCCCCTTGGGCGCTCGAGAAAAATTCGCGCGCTAACTCAGAGCGGCACGAGTCCGAGGCGTCCGACATTGAGATGCACATAGACACGTGCTCTGACATCAGCGACGAGTCTGGTGACGAAGACGCTTCTTCCGGCCAGAGCTCACCAACGTCATCTTTGCGCAACACCACCAATGCCCCAGCCAAAACACCCCACAACAAAAAACCCCTCCCTGTAAACCTCGACACCCCCCATCACCTGAGCAACGAAGACCCCAAGTATCCGTGCAATGAACAAACGGGAAACAGACAAAACGCCCCGCCGCCTCCACCTGCCATACCATCACCCACATCGCCGAAGACTCCACCCCCTTCTCTTCCAAAGTCAAATGACTCCAGACCGACCGTCTCAGCAGAGCCGCCCTCCCCCAATCCATCAATGTCCTTCACCACAACCTTGCCACCACCACAGATATGTTTCGTCACGCTGACCAGACTACGAAAGACAGAATCAACACAGCGTTCAAGATGATCAACAAAAACCAGTCCCTCCGCCAATCTATCTATGATGCCGTCCAACTCCTCACCCCGTCCCTCCTAACAGCAGGAACAGCCACCGCCGTGTCCTCCACCCCCGTCCCCGCATCCCCTACCCCCCTCAAGACCACCAGCCCTGATACCGAGCCCGCCAATGCCCCTGTCGATCTGCCCTCCAAACACGACCCCCGTGTCAGCGAAGCCGAGTACTGGAAGCAAAGGTGTCTGAGGGCCGAAGCTGAACTCCGGGAGAACGATCTCCCCCCTCCCTCTCACCTACCCCCTCCCCCGCCCTAGGCGGACGAACATCGGCAAGGACCAATACCCGTGGCCACCAAGGTGTTCAAAGAAAAAGCCGCTGCCCCATCAACGACCCCCCCCAGCACCACCTAACCCAATCCCCAAAGCAAGAACCCCCCCGCGTCCAAGACATTGTGCTCCCCTGCCCAGACCCCCATGCCCTGCACGTGAGTTCTAGAGCTGCCATTGGATTGGCTATTAACGAAGCCCTACACGAGGCGAAGGCGGAAGGCAACATCATGGTGATTAGGAAAAATATTGCCAGAAACCTCATACTCACCCCTCTCTGAACACATCCATCACCGATGTTACCCCCCACCTCTCCGTTATTCACGCCGCCGCACAGAGGTGACCGAACACCCAGCAAAGAGCGACCCCCCCCTGCCTTGTCAACAACCACGCCGAAATCGCAAGATTTTATCGCGGATCATTGTTCGGCAGCCCCGAATTACCTATTCGCAGCCTTTCCAGATCAGGCTCTCTCTTTTTCGGTGAGATTTGATCGAAAAAGAGTTTTCGGGCCCCTGAGAAAAGCCCCGCGAACCGGTTCCATCGACACCGCCCCCCACCCACATCAAAAACCATCATTTTAATCGCGGATTCCTTGTCGCTACCGCAAAAACAACTTGTTCCGAGCTTCCGATGCCTACCCAATCCTCCGCTGTTGAGAAACAGCCCCTCCCCCGCGACAAAGCACCCCCTCGAGCGCGCGCGAAAGAAAAACGCGCTAACGCGGAGCCGCAAGGGTCCGACGCGTCTGACACGGAAATGCACGTAGACACGTGCTCTGACGTCAGCGACGACTCTAGCGACGAAGACGCGTCTTCCAGCAAGAGCTCCCCCACCCCCGTCGCGCGCAACACCAGCAACGCTCCCCCCAAGACCCCCCACAATAAGAAAACCCTCCTTGATAACAACAAAACCCCCGACGTATTGACCAACCCCGACCTCAAGTACACCGTTCAACGCAACACCGAAAAATCGAAAAAACGCCCCGCTGCCTCCACCGCCCACACTATCACCCACATCGCCGCCGACTCCACCCCAGTCACCGCTGGAGTCCAACGCCTCCGCCGTGACACCGACAACCCCCTATCTACCGCCCTCACCACCGATAGTCTCGCGACATCCATCGATCAATCTAACGACAATCTCAACACCGCCACGGACATGTTCCGACACGCAGACAGAGCCATGAACAACAGAGTCTCTCAGGCGTTCCGATCTATCCACAAATACCAGTCCACAATCCGTGCCGTTCACGATCTTCTGTCCCGCATTGCCCCCGTCATACTCCCCAACGAAGACATCTCAGACCTCCTTTCCCCCGTCGAATCCTCCACCCCCGAGAACTCAACTATCCCCGCTCCACCCCCCCCCGAATCCGACGACCTCCCCTCTATTCATGCACCCTCCCCCGCTGCCCCCTCCCCCAAGGAACTTGCCTACTGGAAAAAACGCTGTCTCGAAGCCGAAAACGAGCTCAAGAAACACAAGATCCCCCTCCCCGTCCATGCCCCCCGCTCCGATCCGAACCCCTCCACCCCATGGCAAGAAGAAGGACCCGCAACGAAAAGGTTATTCCCCGCTCCTGCCCCCACGCCTCCTGAACCGATCATCAACGACACCACACGGCAACGGCGACCCCCCCCCCTGCAATCTCAACAACGAGCACCGAAACCCCCGATTTTCTCATTGGATTCTGATTCGCAGCACTCTATTACGTTATTCTCTGAATTTTCAGGGAATTCTACGTTGTTTTTGTTGACTTTTGTCGCAAAATCAGAGTTTTCACGAGTTTTGGCTTACCCCACCTCACGAAATGTCGCCAAAACAACCACAGAACAACGCCCGACGATCGAAACGGTCCGAAAACGCGTACAATGTTCTAGCCGACCTTCCTCATGATGGATCTACTCCTACTTTGGATGGAAGAGATGGAAAAGTTGATGAAGTTGATGGAAACTTCGCTGGAAAGCCCTTCCAGAGCGTGGTCTTGGCAGGATCACCGGTTCCTTCGGCTTCAAGACAGCAGCAACAGGCGACAACTGAACACAGCCGGTTCAGAACCTACCGTCGCTTCTTCGTATCTGCAATTAACGAGGCAGTTGCAGTTGATGACGACTATGACACCCTAGATCAACTGTTTGAAAACAACCACGCGGGACTCACTGGAGCCAACTTCCTGGGGATACAACAGATCCACCGGGATACACAGCGACGCTTCAATACCCTCGATGACAGCATACGCAACAACAGCGATGAGATGCGCCACAGATTCGACGTCATGATGACGAACTTCGACATTCTGACCGGCGAAAACACGAAGCTGCGCGCAGCATACGACTCTACATAGGCAGAAACAGCAGCTCTCAAGGCTGCTGTGGACGCCCTGACGAAGAAAATCGACGAACAGCAACAAGTCATTTCGGCTCCCCCCTCACCGAACCTGACGGCCTCTTCCTCAGCGATGGAAGAGATGACTATGCAGCTCTCCGTCGTCCAACATGACATACAGGATGTCCTGGACGCTGTTCGCAACCCTCCTGGCAAGAGAAAGCGAAGGGGAAGCGACCAGAACACCGAACCCACCTCACCGACAAACAGACGACCGGTGAACCACAAACCGAGAACGGCATCACCGGTGCGAAGCCTGATGCACTCAAAACATGCGACTACCGCCGCCCAGGACAAGCTTGATGCCCTCAAGCCTATGTCCCCCCTACCTCTCCTCGCGATCACGTCGACCGAAGCGACACCGGAACCTCACCCTGACAGTCCATCTGCTCAGGACACACCTCTACCCGACGCCCCAAGCACTGCCCTTGCTGAGACCGACGGATGGAAGACTGTGGAGGCGAAGGCCACACTGAAGAAGAAGATGAAAGCGAAGGAGACGACATCTACGGCAGCGATACCCAAACAGACCCCTACAACGAAGAGTGGTGGAGGGGGTAAGAATACCCACCAACCCAGAACAACAACCTCCTCTGCAAAGAAGACTTGGGCAGAAGTCGCCAAGAGCGGAGGCATCAACGTCCAGATTGTGCTTGGGAATGGCAATCTTGAACTGACAACACCACCGACAAGAAGGGGAGAGAGGCGAGGGGGAGCAGCGAGAAGGCTGAGGAAGAAGGAAGGAGAAGGGGAGAGAGGGGAGGAGAAGAGGGGCAGGGCAGGCCCGGGCGTCTCAAAGGGCAAAGAGTCAGGAGACACCGGCGGAGGAGGTGAGAGAGGAGAGGAGAGTGGGGGCGCGGGTGGCCCGGTGGCTGTTTAACTTTGCTTTGGTTTTGTTTTTGCTTTCTGGAGGAAATAAAGGAGGGAAAATGGTTAAAAACGGGAGGGGAAGGGAGGAGGAAAGGGAGGAGCCCGGCGAGGCGGCCTCTGTGCAAGCAGGGCACTGGAACAGCAGACGCGGTTGGACAACAAGACCAACGAAGTAATAGTGGGGACAGGACCACAAAATCACAGCCTAAGGGAGGATCAGCGGAGGTAGAGACGGGACTTTGTTTTGTTTTTGCTTTTGACTTTCCATGTACTATAAACCTGTACCCTCGTCATAACCAATAAGGTTGCATACGAGTAATGAATAAACAAACAAACAAACAAACCACGCCTCCTGAACAGACCCCTAAGCCTGCCAAAGCCCAAAAGAAAGAATACCCCCCCCCCCAACGACATTATTATCCCATGCCCAGACCCCTGTTCCTTCCCAGAGAGCTCCAAAATAGCAATCGGAGTCGCCGTCAATGACGCCTTGTGCAAAGCAAATGCTCCTGAGAGCGTTTCTATCTCAATGGTGAAGAAGAACGTGAAAGGAAATCTTATTCTGATCCCCCCCCCCCCAGACTACACCCGCTGATATCACCCCCCAGCTGCCCCCCATACTCGAAGCCGCCCGCAAAGTGCACCCTGCGTTGCTGCCCCCCCGCATAAATGAGAAATGGTACAAACTGGCAGTCCACGGAGTACCAACTGATTACTACCCAGACTCCGAGGAAGGCATGTAAAACCTGCAAGCCGAAATCGAACGTAACCACTCCGTCCGATTAACCCAACCACCGCGATACATATCTCACCCCGACAAACGGGCCGGTAAGTCGGCGTCGAGCGTCATGATCGCCCTCAGCCCCATCAACGAGTACAACACATTGAAGAGCATGAAAGCCGTCGTCCTATTCGAACTATCAGAATCCGTATCCACGGTTACTGGCGACAGGCAGCGCGGGGTTTTCGGCGGCGAGGAGGGCGGCGGCGGGTTAGGTAAGGCTGGTAAGTTGGGAATGGGCAAGGGTTTGTGGGCTTGGGAAATCACAGGTGAGTTTGGCGAGATGGGATATCACAAGGGAACTTTTGTAGATAGGATTGTGGTAAATAGAAACTTGATTGCGTGAAGAAATAAACTACATACAAATTTCCTCCTCTTATACTTGTTCCTTCATGACTCGTGACTCAGCATTCTCCGCCTGCGGAGAATGCTCCCAATGCTAACCGCCGTGATAACTACATACATGACCAACATTCCCCAACATTTGCCAACCGCCGTAATTCCAAATAAGAAAGCAAGATAACTAAACGCCGTAATTCCAAATAATAATAATAACAAGGAAAGAGTACATACCAAAAGAGATAACTACCGGCTAACCGCCGTGATTCCAAATAGCAAAGAAAGAGTACATACCGAAAGAGATAACTTCCTGGCTAACCGCCGTAATTCCAAATAGTAAAGAAAGAGTACATACCAAAAGAGAGAAGTAAAGGATTCCAACATTTTCCTAGCCGCCGTGATACCTAAAAGAAATCCAAATAAGAAATAACTCCGAACATATGAAAATCCTCGGCAAGGGGCCCAGCCCCTTGCCCTAACCCTATCCCTTCACTTCATGACAGCGTAGCAGGTTGCTAGGGTGATGACGATCACCCATAGCCCTGCGGTGGTGACGGCGGAGGCCAGGAGCATGTCACGGGAGCGTTGTGACATAAGCCCCCCCCTCCAGGCCGAGACTCCGGCGAGGCCGCTGGCAGTCCTCAACGCGGGCCTCCGGATGGGGGACCGTCCCCGATACTGCCTTCCCCAACGTCGGCGACGTACGACGTCCTGGGTGATGTCCTCGAGGACATAAGGCGGTATTTGCTCTTGTTGGTGTCCTAAGGGGGGCGCCGTTATTTGTTCTTGTTGGTGCCCTGAGGAGAACGGGGGTATTTGATCTTGTTGGTGCCCTGAGGCGGGGGGCTCCGGGGGATCCGAACAAGGGGCGGATGTCAGGTCGACGGTGGGGAGACGCTGTTCCGGCTCCGCTGTCTGATAGAAAGACAGGTTGATTGCCACCCTCTCGTGGTCCGAGGGTCCCGTCATCATAATCACTGGGAGTTGGTGTCGGATCGTAGGGATGGTCGAGTCCTCCGATTCCAGTTCGCGGGGACGGGGTGGTTCGTTTTCCTGGTTTTCCGTAGGGACGGGAGGCTCCTTTCCTGTCCTGGGCTCGTTCTTGGCGGGTGGTATCGTTGCCGGGGTCTCCGTGGGGGGTTTCCATCCTCTGATACCGCATCTCTGGTCGTGTCCGTCCTTGTTGACCAGGAATTTACACACATTGCAGAGTCTCTTCCCTTTCTGCCATGCCTTGCAGGCCTTTTGCGGGTCCATCCTCCGGTGTCGGATCACCCATTCTAACTCGGGGTCATGTAGCTGCCCGCAGCTACATGATTTTTTTATGCGTGCCGCAATTGCTTGCGCCACCGCTGGGAAATGATTGTTGTTTAATTTCGATTGGAGGTGAATGGAGCAGGAGTCGTTGTTGCAGAACGACCAATGTAGTTCTGCGTGCGGGATCGTGGGGTGGGGGGATTTCTTTTCTGCCGGGGGAGTAGGGGTTCGGTACCAGCCCAAAGAGGACGGGGGGTCCTCGGAGTTCGTTCTATCGTCCATTACAGCTGTGGAGCAGGTTTATTCGGGTACCTGCGGTGGAATTGGGTGATGGCGTCGGGGGAGTTTTGGAAATTGTCGGCGGGGTACCAGGTCGTATCGGGGTCGTGGAAACCAGTCCACTTAACTCGATATTGTATCTGACCCCGGTGGCGTCGAGAATCCACTATTTCCTCAACTTCCCACTCTTCCTCGTCGTCGAGGACAATCGGTAGCGGAGGGGGCTGAATATGGCCTGGGATGGTTGTCGAAGTAGGTTGAGACGGTTCTAGAAGGGAGATGTGAAATACTGGATGGATTTTTGCGTTTGGGGGGAGGTCCAGCTTATAAGCTCGCGACCCTACCTTAGACAAGATAGTGTAGGGCCCCAATAGCTTGTAATCGAGCTTGTTGGAGGGTCGGGTGGTTTTCACATTCTTCCTCTTCAGCCAGACCCGATCTCCCACTCGAAGGACCGGATCCGGGTGTCGATGCCGGTTCGCCTGTTCTGCATGAGCCGTCTGGGCATAGTGGACCTCCGCCCTCAGATCCTCGTGAAGTCGGTTGAGGGCGCCAACATATTTGGAGACCTCGGGGTTTCCTTCCGCGACTTCACCCAGCGGCTGGGTAAAACGGGGATGATATCCGTAATTTGCAAAGAAGGGGGACACCTTGGTCGTTCCTGAGCGGGAATTGTTGTAGCAGAACTCCGCCATAGGAAGGAGTTGGTTCCAATTGTCCTGTTGATAGTTACAGTACGCCCTGAGGTATTGTTCGAGGATCGCATTGACCCTCTCTGTCTGTCCGTCGGACTCTGGGTGAAACGCCGTACTCAGGTTCCTCGTCGTCCCCATTGCCTCCATAACCCTCTTCCAGAACTGAGAGGTGAATAGGGACCCCCGGTCCGAGATGATGCTGCTGGGGAGTCCATGGGCCCGTACCACATGTGTGAGGAACCCGTCCGCAAGTTCCCTGGGTCCCATAGTATCCTTACATGCTACGAAGTGTGCCATCTTCGTCAAGCGGTCCACAATCACCCATATCGCATTCATTCCCCCATCCTCCGGAAGACCCGTGATAAAATCCCTGGAGATGGATTCCCATGGTCTTTCTGGAATCTGTAACGGTCGTAAGAGACCGAAGGGGGCGTGCTTAATGGGCTTGATACGTTTACAGGTATCACAGTAGTCGACATATCGAGTCACATACTGCCGTTGTTGTGGCCAATAAAAATTTCGGCTGACCAACTCCAATGTCCTTGCCCTTCCCGGATGCCCCGCGGCCTGGGAGTCGTGATGTTGTCGTAAAATTTGTAACCTCAGGTCGTCGTCGTCCGGGACCCATATCAATCCCTCGTATAGGAGTAACCCATCCTTTTCCTCGCATAACCCCAAGGGGACCCTATTGTCTCGGGTTATCCCTTCCCGAAGTTTGCGGATTACCTCCTGGAGTTCTGTATCGGTCTTCGTTTTTTCCCGAATTTTGGTAATGAGGGGGGTGTCCGGGGTGAGTCTTATCAACTGTGTCCCGTTCACATGAAAGACTTCCTGGGGAAGGAGGACTCGGCTTCGGTTCTGCCGGTGCTTCATCTCCCCTTCCCAGGGAGAGTCTCCTGACTCTCGGGACAATATGTCGGGTTTTCCTGCCAACTTCCCCGGACGATACGTGATCGTGAAGTCATAGTTGGCCAGTTGTTCCGCCCATCGGGCCTGTCGGAGGTTGAGATCCCTCTTCGTTTGCCAATACTCTAGATTCTTATGGTCTGACAGTATCCGGATACTGTGTTTTGTTGATTTGCAGTATGTCGACCATTTGTCCAAGGCTTCCACTATTGCGAGGAGCTCCTTATCGTGGATGTCGTAATTGAGCTCCGCTTCTTTTAATTTTCTTGAAAAATAGGCAAGGGGGTGCAGTACGTTGGAGTCGTCGGGTTGTGAGCAGACTGCCCCGATGGCATAGTCTGAGGCGTCTGTTGCCAGGGTGAGCGGCCGATCCGGGTCGAAATGTTGCAGGATCGGTTGGGATATCATTGCCGTTTTGAGTTGCTCAAAGGCCCGTTGTGTCTCGTCATTCCACTCCCAGGGTACCTGTTTCTTCGTCAATCGTGTCAATGGCGTGGTGATCTTGCTGAAATCCCGGATGCATCGACGGTAGAAATTGGCGAACCCAAGGAAACTCTGGACTCCCTTCACATTTACCGGTTCCTTCCATTCCTTAACCGCCCTAATTTTCTCGGGGTCCATCTGCAACCCTGTGGGGGAGATGATGTATCCCAGGTATTCCGTCTTTTTCGTGTGGAATTCACATTTCGAGGGTTTCAGGGTGAGTCCTACGTCCCTTAACCTCTCCAAGACCATGCGGACGTGCTTTCGATGTTCCTCCATATTATCTGAGTAGATCAATATGTCGTCGAGATAGGCGATGCAAAAGATGTCGAGGTAATCACTTAAGACTTCGTTCATCCATCGTTGAAATGAAGCTGGAGCATTTGTCAAACCAAATGGCATCACCAAATACTCGTATAGACCGTACTTGGTACGGAACGCAGTTTTCCATTCATCTCCTGTGGCTATTCGGAGGTTATGGTATGCATCTCGCACATCTAATTTGGTATAGATCTTGGCGTTGGAAAGTCTATCCAACGCTTCCCCTATCAGCGGGAGTGGGGTGCGATCCTTGATTGTGATTTCGTTGAGTCGTCGGTAGTCGACGCATAACCGTAAAGTACCATCCTTTTTCTTAACGAAATGGATGGGGGCTCCCGCTGGAGACGTCGACCGTCGGACCCAACCCCTCTTTTCATTCTCTTCCAAGTAATCCCTCAGTACTCGCAGACGTTCTTCATCGAGGGCTCGCAGGGGTTCGAACGGCGGAACCTTTCCGTCCATCAAGGGAATCCGGTGGTCATGATGTCGGTGCGGAGGCAACCCTACCGCCTCTTTTTCCCTGAATACGGAGAGGTAATCTGCATATTCCGGTGGTATTATTTCTTCCAGGGAGTCAGGCCTGCTCTTCCCCGCTCGACTTATGGTACTCGCGAGTTCCAATTCCCCGGAAGTGGCAATTGATTTGGCGGGAGCGGTTTCCCAGTTCCCCGGTTCTTCCTGGTTGGTTGGTGCAGTAGCGGTTGATTTGGCGGGAGCGGTTTCCCAGTTCCCCGGTTCCTTCTGGTTGGCTGGCGCTTGCGGGGGTTGCCGCGAAGCGCACTGAGACGAGTCGGGATCGGCCTCGGTGGATTCCGCGCGCCTAGATCCCTGCACGCTTTCCATATCCTCGTCCTCCGACTCTTCCACCTCTTCTCCTTCGTCATCTTCTTCTATACTTTCTCCCCAGATTTCTTGGATGCGAAGCTCATCTTCCTCATCCGTCTGAAGCATCTCCTTCGGTTCTTCCATACCATAGGCGTGCTCCGCTTCCTCATGTATCCGTTGATTATATTCTTTTTCTGCCCCCCGTTCCGATACGGTCGTGGCATGGGGCGAGGTAGGAAGGCAGTTCTTTCCGCATTTCTCGGAGTTGAAGACAATCCTTCCTTCCTTCCAGTCGATGCTGGGATTGTGTTTCCGCAACCAAGGCAGTCCCAGGATAATGGGTGCGTTGCCAATGGTAATACAGTGGAGCTTGATGTCTTCCCTATGGTCGTTGATCACCATGGTCACCATGGCATCGTGGGTTACTGGTCCCCCATCCAATTCCCGTCCGTCTACAGCGAGAACCTTTCGTGGGGTTAATTTTTTCGCGCAGGGCAATCCCTGCTGTCTCACATATTTTCGATCTATAAAATTCTCCGTGGCCCCGCAGTCGATCATGGCCGTTGTTTGGTATTCTTTCTTATTTCGTCCGATTAACTTTACTCGCAGGATAATTTCTTCGTTTCTTCCGTATGGTCCTACACTCGAGATTCTATCCGCCGGTCCTGCCGTGGTTGAACTGGTGGGCGACAGTTGCCCCAGGAATCCACCTTTTCCTTTTATTCCTGGGGGTTCTCTTTTCCCGACGTCTCACCGAGTCCCTCCTCTACCAATGTAGTTTCCGCTGCTCTGAATAATTTCTTACTTGGGCACTTCGCAGCGTAGTGTCCCACCTTCCCACAGTTAAAACATTCGTTATTCCGCTTCCGCCTATCCTCCTCCGTCCTATCCCTTGGTTTCGGTCGACGAGTGGAATCTAATTCCATTGGTTCGGGGTCAGAGAGTCGAGATTCGTGTCCCTGCCCCTTAAGATGGGGGTGGTGATAGAATTGAGGTTCATACCGAGTCCTCAGGGTTCGGAAGTTGAATAGTCGGTTGTCTAACGCTATGGCCTTGTTGGCGAACTCCGTGAGATCCGTTGGTCGTTCATCAAGGAGTGCCAACTGTCGTTGGACGTCTGTGTTTAGTCCATCACGGAATTGATCGATGTAGGTCTCGTCATTGTATCTTAAATCGGATTTGATCCTTTGAAATTCGGCCCAGTATGCAGCGGCGGATCGCGCGCCCTGCCTGATCATCTTGAACTTTCTTCTTGCTACTTCTTTTGAGTCGGCTTCCCCGAAAGCCCTACTGACAGCAGTCTTAAAGGCCTCCCAGGTCGTGTATACGCTTTTCCCCTCCTTGATGGACGGCTCGATCCATGCCCAAGCGTTACCTCTACAGCGGGAGCTCGCATAGTTCACCTTTTTCTGTTCGGTGTCGAATCTATTCCCTTCACAATTGAACTTCAGTTCACATTGCGTCAGGAATGCCCTCAGCTTGGTCCGTTCACCGTAGTACAGCTCCGGGTCTTCCACCTTGGGGTTACTGTTTGTCGTGGGGCGATGGAGTTGAATGAGGATCTGGTTCAACTGCTCCTGGGTCATAGTGACCGGAGTGACAAGTCCCAATCCTGCCGGGGTCGCCATTTCCGCAGGGTCGTCGGTAGAGGTATCGGGGGAGTTCGGGTGATTCGGGGGTCTGGGGTCTGGATGGTTGTTCGGGGGTCACTGGGCTTGCCGATCCGGTCGGTTCTTGTTCGATATGTTCTCCGAGCTCTTTTAGCTGAAAGGATGCCACTGTGTGCGCCTTCTTCTGGGTTTTCTGGGTCTTCTGGGTTCTCTGGGTTTTCTGGGTCTTCGTTCCGCGTTGGGTGTCGTACACAGGACGCAATCAAATATCAGAATCCGTATCCACGGTTACTGACGACAGGCAGCGCGGGGTTTTCGGCGGCGAGGAGGGCGGCGGCGGGTTAGGTAAGGCTGGTAAGTTGGGAATGGGCAAGGGTTTGTGGGCTTGGGAAATCACAGGTGAGTTTGGCGAGATGGGATATCACAAGGGAACTTTTGTAGATAGGATTGTGGTAAATAGAAACTTGATTGCGTGAAGAAATAAACTACATACAAATTTCCTCCTCTTATACTTGTTCCTTCATGACTCGTGACTCAGCATTCTCCGCCTGCGGAGAATGCTCCCAATGCTAACCGCCGTGATAACTACATACATGACCAACATTCCCCAACATTTGCCAACCGCCGTAATTCCAAATAAGAAAGCAAGATAACTAAACGCCGTAATTCCAAATAATAATAATAACAAGGAAAGAGTACATACCAAAAGAGATAACTACCGGCTAACCGCCGTGATTCCAAATAGCAAAGAAAGAGTACATACCGAAAGAGATAACTTCCTGGCTAACCGCCGTAATTCCAAATAGTAAAGAAAGAGTACATACCAAAAGAGAGAAGTAAAAGATTCCAACATTTTCCTAGCCGCCGTGATACCTAAAAGAAATCCAAATAAGAAATAACTCCGAACATATGAAAATCCTCGGCAAGGGGCCCAGCCCCTTGCCCTAACCCTATCCCTTCACTTCATGACAGCGTAGCAGGTTGCTAGGGTGATGACGATCACCCATAGCCCTGCGGTGGTGACGGCGGAGGCCAGGAGCATGTCACGGGAGCGTTGTGACACGAACCACGGAAGGTCACCGAGTTCTTCTCCGCCAGGCCCCCTGACCAGTGTTGCAGGTGCCAGAAGTTTGGCCACCACCACGCAACGTGCCCGGCCGACAACGGCCCTACCTGCGCTATATGCGCCGCCGTACGCCCCACGGAATACCACTTCTGTGGAGAATGCCCCAAACAGAAGGGCAGGAAGTGCATCCACACCGTTTACAGATGCTCGAACTGCGTAGCCGCAGGGAATGCTGACACCCAACACGCCGCGTACAGCACGAAATGCCCAGTACAGGTAGGAATAGTGAGAGAGGCATGGCAGAAAAACCGCCCGGACACCACCTACGACAACATTCCTGCCGAAACCAACCCCATCGCTGATACCACCATGACCGCCGACGAATAGACAACATTCATCAGCGGCGACCCTCCGCATCGTGTCCCACAACACGAATCGCTGCACCACCGCCCTCACGACGCTGCTGAACACAGCAAGCGCTTCCACCGACATCATTCTTGTCCAAGAAGTAAACGTCAAGGACCCCAAATTTGCTATAACCCACCCCAACTTCATTCTTTTGCTCCCCCCCCGCGGCTACCACAAAGTCAACCGGACCGCCGCTTACGTCTCTTGTTTAAACCCGCACATCAGCGTCACTGCTCGACCAGATGTTACCGAAGACCCGGACCTACAAGTCCTCGAGGTCCGCACACCCCTAATACCCCCCTTCTATTTACTTAACATATATAACGAAAGTGACCCGATCTCCAAACTATACACCCTGCCCGGAGCCCTCACCCTCCTCATCCTCCCTCGCCGATGTGTAGTCACGGGTGACCTCAACGCGCACCATCGGTTGTGGGATTCCAACACTAGCAGGAGAGCCCGAGCAGACGAGCTCGTGGAACTAAACGAAACCCACCACTGGAGTCTGGCGAACGTCCCCGACGTCCCGACCCACCAGTACAAGGACGGCTCTGGCTCGTCGGTTCTGGACCTAACCCTGACATCCCCCGCGATGACAAGGGAACTCACAAACTGGGCAGTCGATGACGACCTGGCTACGGGTTCAGACCACGAGGTCATCCGCTGCCAACTGACATCTCTCCACCCAGACCACACCACCGCTACCCCCCACCACCCAGCGACTCAACTGGCAAAAAACGGACTGGGACACCTTTTCCAGGGAGCTACAGACCCTCGCCGAGGCCAGTCACCCATACTGGACATACCTCCACGCAAACCCTTCTGCGAGTAACCTGGACGAATGGCCGCCCTCCTTCGGGACTCCATTCAAACAGCTGCCCAAAAGGCGACACCCACCCTCACTCCAACTCCTCACTCGAAGAGGTGGTGGACGGAGGAACTACGCACGACACACCGGAACATGCAGAGCGCAAGAAACAGGTGGAAATCAACTCGCCTCCCGGTCCATCATGCAGAGTACAAACGCCTCCGAAACACCCATTACTGCAGAGTACGACATGCAAAGGACTCACTATGGAAAGAATACTCGGCCGCCGCAGAAGGCCCTGATGTCTGGGCTGCCTTCAGATACACAAACCCCCGACGCGCCCAACTGACCCCCCCAATAAAAACCCAGGTAGGTGGGGTAGACAAGGTACACGTTGATTTCGAAGGCAAAGTAAACGCCTTTCAGGCGCTTTTCCCACCCCCCCCCCCCCCCGCTGCCCCTCCGACTCAAATCCCCCCCAGGCACCCCATCATCCCCTGGCACACATTCACCGCCGAAGAAATATGCCACGCTATTTACTCCTCCTCCCCCACGAAAGCCCCCGGTCCCGACATGATAACGTTCGCATGCCTAAGGAGAGCCTACGATGCAATCCCCAAGGTGTTCGAGGCGCTGTATGCAAGGTTAGGTGACAAAGGATACCATCCGAGTTGCTGGCGTGAAGCAACGACGGTGGTTATCCCGAAACCGAATAAAGCTGTCTATAGCGCAGTTAAGGCCTATCGACCCATCGCGTTGCTGAACTGCATGGGGAAAATCTTAGAAAAACTTATGGCGACCCGGCTCAGCCTTATGGCGGAGTCACACAACATAGTGCATGCAGACCAGATAGGCGGGCGCCCCAAACGCTCGGCTATCGACGCTGCAATGGCCCTAATGCCCGAGGTCGAAGCGAATGCGGGGCGCCGCATGGTAACCTCCGCGCTATTTTCAGATGTGCGAGGGGCCTTTGACAATGTCTCCTCCGCGCGCCTCCTCACGACAATGCGCACACTGGGCTGCCCAACTGCAGTTATCTCCTGGTGTTCGACTTTCCTAAGTGAAAGGACGACAGCCCTATCATTCGACGGACGAACAGATATACAACGACCTATTAGGACGGGCATCCCCCAAGGTTCCCCGGCGTCGCCCATTCTATTCCTCATCTACCTACGCCCTCTATTCGACAAACTACAAACGACTCACCCCACGTTATGGACCCCGAGCTACATGGACGACGTAGCTCTCGTCGCACCTGGACGTACCAGAGAAGAGAATGCTCGCGAACTGGAAGCTGCGGCTTGCACCGCCTTCGACTGGGCCCAAGCAAATGCCGTAGCATTTGATGATTCGAAATCGGAGCTGCTGCACTTTCACCGCTCCCGCACTGACACACTCACCGACGCCATAAACGTACGCTTGCCAAACGGAACCATCATTGCCCCAGGGACGAAAGGAGGACGGACGGACGTGGTTCGGTGGATTGGAATATACTTTGACAGAAAACTCTCCTTCTCATATCATGTAAAAACGAGACTGACGGCCGCCGCTAGGTCCCTCAACGCCCTCCGAAGCCTTGTCTGTCACGAAACAGGTTTGTCCCCGTCTGTGACGAGAACACTTTACATAGCGTGTGTGCTGTCTAGGTCCGACTTTGGTTCCGAGATCTGGTGGACGGGGCAAAAAAGCCTCGCCAATTTACTACAAATGCAACAAAACTCTGCCCTCCGCCGAATTCTGAACGCTTTCACCTCGACACCAATCATAGCTCTACACAACGAAGCAGCTATCCCCCCGGTTTCAGTCCGCCTACACAACCGCACTCGCAAATACGTCCTTCGTCTCCTCTCTCTTCCCCCCAACCACCCCGTCGTCAGACGCTGCCCCTCCTCCTTCCCCGTTCCCGCTCACTTCCACTCCTCCATCTGCAGCCCATACGAGTATGACTATCAATGGCAGTCACCGGGCACCGCCCCCTCCCGTCTCGTCACTATGCTCCGCGCCGTCAGCAAGTGGGTACTCCCTCACGACATCATTGAAAACACATCGCAACCCAATCCCGCCCCATGGGAATGCCCCCGCCTCAAAATCAACATCACCTCCCTCCTGAAGCCAGATGCAGCTACAGCACACACCACACTGCTCCAGACCCTCCGCGCAGACCCCCGCAACATTATCGCATACACTGACGGTTTGCAACTAAACGGAAGAACCGGAGCGGGATATTGCATCACCGACGGCCTACCTCGCCGAGTGGAAGAACTTATCCCAATGGGCAATACAACCGAAGTATTTGACGCTGAGCTTAGAGCGATACACGACTGCCTCATGACCTGCCAAAAAACCATCACCCTCAACAGACACACCCGCCGCAAAATACACATATTTACCGACAATCAAGCAGCCATCCTTCGCGCCTCCCGCTCCTCCTACGGTCCCGGCCAGGAACTCACCCTCTCGATTCTCACGACGGCGTCCGCCCTTCACCGCTCCGGATCATCCGCAACTCTACATTGGCTCCCCGGCCACACAGCCATCCCTGGGAACGACACCGCCAATCTCCTGGCAAAAACAGCTACCTCCATTAACCCCACCGCGCCACCCCCGATTTCCCTCTCCTGGATTAGACGCCAGGTACGAGAGCAGTATGTTACTGACTGGGTGGACTGGTACTCTTCATCACCAAAACCCAAGACGTACGACGCCCCCCACCGCAAAAGACTCGACAGCGCATACACTACCGTCCCGCGAAACATATCGACGGCCATACTGGGACTCCGCACGGGCCATGGCTATCTTCTGGACTGCCTAGCACACCCCCCCCACCGCCAAATACCCCTCCCGCTCCTGTCATTGCCCACTGCACCCCCCACAAACTCCCAAGCACCTAATCCGCTCATGCCCAAACTTTAACAAACAGCGGACTGAACTACGCCACACACTGCACATCCCCCGACGACGCCAACTGACTCTCCCCACGATCTTGTATACGACTGCCAGCACGGAAGCTCTGTCCACCATGATCTCGGACACCAAGGTGGCGACCGCCGAATGGGCACACGCGAAGTTGAGTACTCACCCCGCAGAAGAGGACACCCCCCATACACTGACGACTGGCTGGGTGATGCTGCTGGACCTAACGGACGAGCACGCGGAAACCCACGATAACTAATGAAAAAAAAAAAAAAAAAATATAAAAAAAAAAAAAAAAAAAAATAATATATAGGTATATAGACGACGAGTAGGGTGAATGGGGGTCGAGTGGAAGCGGGGACGCTGTCGGAAGGAGAGGAACGAGGACGGGAGGAAGAGAAGGCGGGAGAGAGGAGATGCAGGAGATGAGGAGCGAGGCAAAGGGGGCAGGAGGAGCAACGGGGGGACGAGGAGGGGTTACTTTTCCTGTTTTCTTTTGTTTCTTTGGAGGCGGTCAAGGGCACCATGAGATGGGCGGGGAGGCGACGATGAAACGGCGTGCGGGAAAGGAGGACAGAGACGGTGACGAGTGAGGGGTGATGATGCGCGGAGGTAGAGAAGGAGAGGAGGCGCGGACGGGAGGGAGCAGCGGAGGGGGGTGAGTGGGGGAGAGCAGAGGAGTTGAGGACGCGGACGGAGAGCGGGGAGAGAGGGGAGGCGAGGGGACGGTGGCCTGGAGGAGTTACTCTTTCTTTTGTTCTGTTTGTGCTTTGTGGAGGAAATAAAGGCTGAAAAATGGTTAAAAATGGCAGGGGAAGGGTGGAGGAAATGGGGGATCGACCCGGCGAGGTGGCCTCCGAGCGCACAGGGCTCCTTGGAACTGACGACGCTAGATGAAAAACTGCACGGCGAGACTTGGGAGACTACACTCCCACCCACATTGACAGTTCTGGGGCTTACCCAGTGGGGACCTGGCATCACCCCCAGGTCCCTAACATTGTATTTGAATTGTAGATTCCGCCATAACCTTACGGTTGGATGCGTGTATGAATAAATAAATAAATAAATAAATAAATTCACGCCGCCGCCTGCAAGTGTCAGGGACTTGAACGGAAGTTTGAACGACACGCTGAACACTACCGGGGCAACCGGACTAGGCTAGGCTGCGGCAGCCGAAAGGAGAACAAGGACCGAAGTGCTCGACAAACGGTCGGCACACTGAACAAGGTCAAGGACAGGGACAAGAATGACGTAAGTCTTGCGACTAAGAAAGGTTATGGATTCTTATAAAGGTCACAAAAGAGACACAAGACGTTCGATGGAGAACTCAGTTGACAGGGAGGCAAGCCTCCCCATTTACGAAGGGCGGCCAGCACTCTTGCTGGGCCGTCAACCAACATCGCTACATGATCCGGCTTTCCATTCTCCATCATCCGACCTGCAACGCCACAGCTCCTACAGCTCGTGGTACGTCATCCATTATCAATCGATCATCAACTTCAGCGGCACGGCACACAACAACAACACAACACGGCACAACGACACAACGACAACAACAACAGAACGACAACAGCAACACAATGGCAACGAAACAACACAACAACTTGTCAGCTGTGTGCCGTTACAGTACCCCCCCGTTAGGCTCGAGTTCCTACGAGACGAGAAGGCTTGTCTGGGTACAGTTGGTGAAACCGTTCGGGGGCCTCGGTTTCTGATGGGTTCTGTCACGGCACACGGCTGACGAGCCGTTGGAACACGGCAACGGCGACCCCCCCCCCTGCGTTCTCAACAACGAGCACCGAAACCCCCGGTTTTCTCATCGGATTCGGATTCGCAGCACTCTGTTACGTTATTCTCTAAGTTTTCAGGGAATTCTACGTTGTTTTTGTTGACTTTTGTCGCAAAATCAGAGTTTTCACGAGTTTTGGCTTACCCCACCTCGCGAAATGTCGCCAAAACAACGACAGAACAACGCCCAACGATCGAAACGGTCCGAAAACGCGTACAATGTTCTAGCCGACCTTCCTCATGATGGATCTAATCCTACATTTGATGAAAGAGATGGAAAGGTTGATGAAGTCGTTGGAAACATCGCTGAAAAGCTCTTCCAGAGCTTTTATTTATTTATTTATTAACTCATACACGCATCCAACCGTAAGGTTATGGCGGAATCTACAGTAAATACAAAATTAAGAAACCCGGGTGTTAGGCCAGGCTCTCACTGGGTATGCCCCAGAGCTTGTCGTTAGGGTGTGGGGTTGTAGACCCCCAAATCTCGTTGTGCTTTTGTTCGTCAAGCGTCGTCTGTTCCAGGAGCCCTGTACGCTCGGAGGCCACCTCGCCGGGTCGTTCCCCCATTTCCTCCACCCTTCCCCTCCCATTTTTAACCATTTTTCCGCCTTTATTTCCCCCACAAAGCAAAAACAAAACCAAAGCAAAGTTAAACAGCCGCCGGGCCACCTACGCCCCCACTCTCCTCCCCCCTCTCAACTCCTCCGCCGGTGTCTCCTGACTCTTTGCCCTTTGAAACACCCGGGCCCGCCCTGCCCCTCTTCTCCTCCCCTCTCTCCCCTTCTCCCTCCTTCTTCCTCAGCCTTCTCGCTGCCCCGCCTCGCCTCTCTCCCCTTCTTGTCGGTGGTGTTGTAAGTCCAAGATTGCCATTCCCAAGCACAATCTGGACGTTGATGCCTCCGCTCTTGACGACTTCTGCCCAAGTCTTCTTTGCGGAGGGGGTTGTCTGTCTGGGTTGGTGGGTATTCTTTCCCCTTCCACCATTCTTCGTTGTAGGGGTCTTGCTGGGTGTCGCTGCCGTAGGTCTCGTCTCCTGCGCTTTCATCTTTTTCTTCTGCGTAGCCTTCGCCTCCACAGTCTTCCATCCGTTCGTCTCAGCAGGGGCAGTGCTTGGGGCGTCGGGTAGCGGTGTGTCCTGAGCAGATGAACTGTCAGGGTGAGGTTCCGGTGTCGCATCGGATGACGTGATCGCGAGGAGAGGTAGGGGGGACATAGGCTTGAGGGCATCAAGCTTGTCCTGGGCGGCGGTAGTCGCATGTTTTGAGTGCATCAGGCTTCGCACCGGTGATGCCGTTCTCGGTTTGTGGTTCACCGGTCGTCTGTTTGTCGGTGAGGTGGGTTCGGTGTTCTGGTCGCTTCCCCTTCGCTTTCTCTTGCCAGGAGGGTTGCGAACAGCGTCCAGGACATCCTGAATGTCATGTTGGACGACAGAGAGCTGCATAGTCATCTCTTCCATCGCTGAGGAAGAGGCCGTGAGGTTCGGTGAGGGGGGAGCCGAAATGACTTGTTGCTGTTCGTCGATTTTCTTCGTCAGGGCGGCCACAGCAGCCTCGAGAGCTGCTGTTTCGCCCTGTGTAGAGTCGTATGCTGCGCGCAGCTTCGCATTTTCGCCGTGCAGGTCGTTGAGTTTCGCCAGAACGGCGTCAAGCCTGTCGTTGATGTGGTCGCTTATGTCGCACATCTTCTCTTCGACTGTGTCGAAGCGGCGGTGAGTCTCTCTGTTGTCCTGGTTCACACCTAACAACGTGAGGGCACTGATCCGGGAGTGGTTCGCTGCCAATGATCTGTCCAGGCGCGCTTCATCGCGTGCTCCATATTCTTCAAGGATGAACTTGATCATTTCATGGCGCCAGATATACAGCGATCGGGTAGTTGTGTCTTGTTGCTGGTCTGTTGAAGCCGAAGGAACTGGTGATCCTGCCAAGACCACGTTCTGGAGGGGTTCTCCAGCACTGTTTCCATCAACTTCATCAACTATTCCATCTCTTCCATCAAAAGTAGGCTTAGATCCATCATGAGGAAGGTCGGCTAGAACATTGTACGCGTTTTCGGACCGTTTCGATCGTTGGGCGTTGTTCTGTCGTTGTTTTGGCGACATTTCGTGAGGTGGGGTAAGCCAAAACTCGTGAAAACTCTGATTTTGCGACAAAAGTCAACAAAAACAACGTAGAATTCCCTGAAAATTCAGAGAATAACGTAACAGAGTGCTGCGAATACGAATCCGATGAGAAAACCGGGGGTTTCGGTGCTCGTTGTTGAGAATGCAGGGGGGGGGGTCGCCGTTGCCGTGTGGTGTTCGCTTTTTGAGTGCATCAGGCTTTGCACCGGTGATGCCGTTCTCGGTTTGTGGTTCACCGGTCGTCTGTTTGTCGGTGAGGTGGGTTCGGTGTTCTGGTCGCTTCCCCTTCGCTTTCTCTTGCCAGGAGGGTTGCGAACAGCGTCCAGGACATCCTGAATGTCATGTTGGACGACGGAGAGCTGCATAGTCATCTCTTCCATCGCTGAGGAAGAGGCCGTGAGGTTCAGTGAGGGGGGAGCCGAAATGACTTGTTGCTGTTCGTCGATTTTCTTCGTCAGGGCGGCCACAGCAGCCTTGAGAGCTGCTGTTTCTCCCTGTGTAGAGTCGTATGCTGCGCGCAGCTTCGCATTTTCGCCGTGCAGGTCGTTGAGTTTCGCCAGAACGGCGTCAAGCCTGTCGTTGATGTGGTCGCTGATGTCGCACATCTTCTCTTCGACTGTGTCGAAGCGGCGGTGAGTCTGTCTGTTGTCCTGGTTCACACCTAACAACGTGAGGGCACTGATCCGTGAGTGGTTCGCTGCCAATGATCTGTCCAGGCATGCTTCATCGCGTGCTCCATATTCTTCAAGGATGAACTTGATCATTTCATGGCGCCAGATATACAGCGATCGGGTAGTTGTGTCTTGTAGCTGGTCTGTTGAAGCCGAAGGAACTGGTGATCCTGCCAAGACCACGTTCTGGAGGGGTTCTCCAGCACTGTTTCCATCAACTTCATCAACTTTTCCATCTCTTCCATCGAAAGTAGGAGTAGATCCATCATGAGGAAGGTCGGCTAGAACATTGTACGCGTTTTCGGACCGTTTCGATCGTCGGGCGTTGTTCTGTCGTTGTTTTGGCGACATTTCGTGAGGTGGGGTAAGCCAAAACTCGTGAAAACTCTGATTTTGCGACAAAAGTCAACAAAAACAACGTAGAATTCCCTGAAAATTCAGAGAATAACGTAATAGAGTGCTGCGAATCCGAATCCGATGAGAAAACCGGGGGTTTCGGTGCTCGTTGTTGAGAATGCAGGGGGGGGGTCGCCGTTTTGGGCGCTCTTCCAGAGCGTGGTCTTGGCAAGATCACCAGTTCCTTCGGCTTCAACAAAGCAGCAACAGGCGACAACTGAGCACAGCCGGTTCAGTAACTACCGTCGCATAATGGTATCTGCAATTAAAGAGGCAGTCGCAGTTGACGACAACTATGCCACCCTAGATCAACTGTTTATAGACAACTACGCCGAATTCACTGCAGCCAGCTTCCTGGGGATACAACCGATCCACCAGGACACACAGCGACGCTTCAATACCCTCGATGACACCATATGCAACAACAGCGATGAGATGCGCCACAGATTCGACGTCATGATGACAAACTTCGCCATTCTGACCCGCGAAAACACGAAGCTGCGCGCAGCATACGACTCTACACAGGCAGAAACAGCAGCTCTCAAGGCTGCTGTGGACGCCCTGACGAAGAAAATCGACGAACAGCAACAAGTCATTTCGGCGCCCCCCTCACCGAACCTCACGGCCTCTTCCTCAGCGATGGAAGAGATGACTATGCAACTGTCCGTCGTCCAACATGACATTCAGGATGTCCTGGACGCTGTTCGCAACCCTCCTGGCAAGAGAAAGCGAAGGGGTAGCGACCAGAACACCGAACCCACCTCACCGACAAACAGAAGACCGGTGAACAACAAACCGAGAGTGGCATCACCGGTGCGAAGCCTGATGCACTGGAAACATGCGACTACCGCCGCCCAGGACGAGCTTGATGCTCTCAAGCCTATGTCCCCCCTACCTCTCCTCGCGATCACGTCGACCAAAGCGACACCGGAACCTCACCCTGACAGTTCATCTGTTCAGGACACACCTCTACCCGACGCCCCAAGCACTGCCCCTGCTGAGTCGAACGGATGGAAGACTGTGGAGGCGAAGGCTACACAGAGGAAGAAGCAGAAAGCGAACGAGACGACACCTACGGCAGCGCCACCCAGCAAGACCCCTACAACAAAGAATGGTGGCAGGGGAAAGAATACCCACCAACCCAGAACGACAACCTCCTCTGCAAAGAAGACTTGGGCAGAAGTCGTCAAGAGCGGAGGCATCAACGTCTAGATTGTGCTTGGGAATGGCAATCTTGGACTTACGACACCACCGACAAGAAGGGGAGAGAGGCGAGGGGGAGCAGCGAGAAGGCTGAGGAAGAAGGAAGAAGAAGGGGAGAGAGGGGAGGAGAAGAGGGGCAGGGCGGGCCCGGGTGTCTCAAAGGGCAAAGAGTCAGGAGACACCGGCGGAGGAGGGGAGAGAGGAGAGGAGAATGGGGGCACGGGTGGCCCGGCGGCCGTTTAACTTTGCTTTGGTTTTGTTTTTGCTTTGTGGAGGAAATAAAGGCGGAAAAATTGTTAAAAATGGGAGGGGAAGGGTGGAGGAAAGGGAGGAGCCCGGCGAGGCAGCCTCTGTGCAAGCAGGGAACTGGAACAGCAGACGCGCTTGGACAAGAAACCCCCGTAGTAACAGTGGGGACAGACCCCACAACAACAACGATCAAGAGGAGGAGACTGGTAGAGGTGGAGACTGGGTTTTTGCTTTTACATTTCTTTCTTCTTCTCTTTTGTATTTATCTGTCCCTTGTCATAACCTTCGGGTTGCAAACAAGTAATGAGAGAACAAACAAACAAACAAACAGACGAGCCGTTGTGTTGTTGCGTCATCATTGTGTTGTCGTTGTTGTCGTTGACATCGTGCCGTTGTCTTGCCGTGTTGTGTTGTGTTGCTGTTGTGTTGTTGTGTGTGCCGTGCCGTCGTGATTGATAGACTGATTGATGATGGATGACGTACCATGAGCTGGAGAGCTGTTTTTATTTATTTATTTATTTATTAACTCATACACGCATCCAACCGTAAGGTTATGGCGGAATCTACAGTAAATACAAAATTAAGAAACCCGGGTGTTAGGCCAAGCTCTCACTGGGTATGCCCCAGAGCTTGTCGTTAGGGTGTGGGGTTGTAGACCCCCAAGTCTCGTTGTGCTTTTGTTCGTCAAGCGTCGTCTGTTCCAGGAGCCCTGTACGCTCGGAGGCCACCTCGCCGTGTCGTTCCCCCATTTCCTCCACCCTTCCCCTCCCTTTTTTAACCGTTTTTCCACCTTTATTTCCTCCACAAAGCAAAAACAAACAAGCAAAAGAAAAGAAAAGAAGATATAACTCCCCCGGGTCAACGCCCCCCCCATCGCACCTCTCTCCCCTGTGCCACTACCCTACTCTACGTCCCTCCCCTCGCCCTTCACCACGCTCCTCCCTCTCGGCTCGCCAGCCATCCATCGTCCCACTCCGTCCACTTCTCTCCGCGTCACCATCTCGTACTCGCCTCATTCGTGCTCCTCCCGTCCGTCTCCACCGCGTCTCTCCTCTCCCTCGACTCCTCCCCTCACTTTCATTCCCGTTTCAAAAAGAAAAAACACAATACTCCATTCTCCACAACAACCACGCCTCCGCTCTCCCAGTCTCCCGTCTCCACTCTCTCCTCGTCATCGTCCGCTTCCTCCATCTCCCCTTTCCCTCGTCTCTCTCTCCGCTCTCGCCTCCCGCTTCTCCCTCCCTCCGTCCTCCTCCTACTCCTTTTTATTATTATTTTTTTTTTTTTTGTTTAATTATTAGAGGTAACCGCGTGTTCGTCCGTCAGGTCCAGCAGCGTCCCCCAGTCTGTTGTCAGCGTAGCAGATGTGTCCTCCTCAGCGGGGAGTTTACTTAACCTTGCGTGAGCCCACTCCGCAGTCGCTATCTTGGTCTCTGAGATCATAGCGGACAGTGCTTTGGTTCTGGCGGTGGTATGTAAGATTGTCGGTAGTGTGAGGTGTCGTCGTCGTGGGATTTTCAGTGTACGTCGCAGTTCGGTCCGTTGGGAAGTGAAGTAGGGGCACGAGAGAATGAGATGTTTGGGGGATTGCGGAGGGTGAAGGGGGCATGAGCACGAGCGGGAGGGGTATTGGGCGGTCGGGGGATGAGCAAGGCAGTCCAAAAAATAACCGTGTCCGGTTCGCAATCCCAAGATTGCGGTTGATAGTTTGCGTGGTAGGGCCGTGTAGTCATGGTCGAGGCGTCGACGGTGTGGGGCGTCGTATGTTTTAAGTTTCGGCGCGGAGGAGTACCAGGTCGTCAAGTCCTGGATGTATTGATCGTGAATCTGTCGGCGTATCCAGGACAGGGAGACCGGTGGCGAAGAGCGGGGAGTTAGGGTGGTTGCAGTTTTGGCGAGGAGGTCGGCTTGGTCATTCCCGGGTATATCGGTATGTCCTGGGACCCAATGTAAGGTGACGGATGTGTCTTTGGAACGGAGGGAGGAGGCGATGTCGTGTATAGCGCGGGCGAGCTCTTGGCCCGGACCATATGTTGTGCGGGAGGCGCGGAGGATGGCCGCCTGGTTGTCTGTAAAGACGTGTATCCGGCGGCGTCGGAGGTGGTTGTGGGAGATGACTTTGTGGCACATCTCGAGGCAGTCGTGAATTGCTCGTAGCTCGGCGTCGAACACTTCCGTGGTCGTGCCCATGGGGATGGATTCGTTGACTTGACGGGGGAAACCTGAGGTGATGCAGTATCCGGCGCCTGTTTTTCCTTCGAGTTGGGAGCCGTCTGTATAGGCGATAATGTTGGTTTTGTCGTCGCTCAGGTCGCGGATCAGCGAGAGGTGTTCGACGGCGGCTTCGGGTTTGGGGAGGGAGGATATCTTTATTCGTAGGGGTGAGCTTATCCACGGGGTGGGATTTGGGTGTGCCGTGTCCTCGATTACGTCGTCTGGCAATATCCACTGACTGACGGAGCGGAGCATGCGAACGAGGCGCGAGGGGGCTTTCCGGGTGGTGTTCCAGGGGTAGTCATATTCGGACGGGTCACATATGGAGGTGGGGAAGTGGTTGGGCACGGGGAAGGAGGAAGGGCAGCGTCTAACTACGGGGTGGGAAGGGGGGAGGGAGAGGAGGCGGAGAACGTATTTGCGGCTGCGGCGTTGAAGGCGAACTGCGACGGGGGGTATGGCGGCTTCGTTGTGTAGGGCCACTATGGGGGTCGATGTGAATGCGTTTAGTATGCGGCGTAGGGCGGAGTTTTGTTGCGTTTGTAGTGTGTTGGCCAGTCCTTTTTGTCCATTCCACCAGATCTCAGAGCCAAAATCCGACCTAGAGGTTACACACGCTTGATAAAGTGTACGGGTCGCTGAGGGGGACAGACCTGTTTCGTGACGTACCAAACTTCGGAGGGCGTTGAGGGACCTAGCGGCGGCCGTCAGTCTTATTTTTACATGTTGGGAAAAGGAAAGTTTGCGATCAAAATGTATGCCAATCCACCGGACCACGTCCTTGCGGCCTCCTTGAGTCCCGGGGGTGACTATGGTGCCGTTCGGTAAGCGCACGTTTGTTGCTTCGCTGTGTTCATCGATTCGCGACTTATGGAAGTGCAGCATCTCCGATTTGGAATCGTCGAATGCTACCGCGTTTGTCTGCGCCCAGTTGAATGCGGTGCGAGCGGCTGCTTCCAGGGCGCGCGCATTTTGTTCTCTCGTTCGTCCATGGGCCACCAAGGCAACGTCGTCTATATAGCTAGGGGTCCACAGGGTCGGGTGTTCGGATTGTAAGGCGTCAAAGAGGGGGCGAAGGTATATGAGGAAGAGTATTGGCGACGCGGGGGATCCCTGGGGAATGCCGGTTTGAATTGGTCGCTGTGAATCTGTTCTGCCGTCAAATGATAGGGCGGTTGTGCGGTCACTTAAGAATGAGGAACACCACGATATTACCGCCTGTGGGCAGCCGAGTGAGTGCATAGTTGCCAGTAATCTGGCGGAGGAGACGTTATCGAAAGCTCCTCGTACATCTAAAAATAGGGCAGACGTCACGAAGCGATTTCCCGCGTTAACTTCTACCTCATGCGTCAGTGCCATCGCGGCGTCAATTGCCGAGCGTTTTGGGCGCCCGCCAATCTGGTCCTTATGCAGGATGTCGTGCGACTCCGCCATAAGGCTGAGCCGGGTCGCCATGAGTTTTTCTAACACCTTGCCCAAGCAGTTGAGTAAGGCGATCGGGCGGTATGCCTTTATGGCGCTATAGTCCGGTTTGTTTGGTTTAGGTATCACCACCGTCGTGGCCTCTCGCCAGCTCCGCGGGTGATATCCTTTCGTTCCTAAGGTTGAGTACAGGGCGTTGAAAACTTTGGGGACTGCATCGTACGCCTTCCTAAGGCACGCGAACGTGATGGAGTCCGGGCCGGGGGCTTTCTTGGGGGAGGATGTTGTGATAGCGGTACGAATTTCTTCGGGGGTGAATGTTTTCCAGGGGAGTTGGGGGTTGGGTCGTGAGGTGCGTGTGGGGGGGGCAGCTGGGGGGGGGAGGGAATAACGCTTGAAAGGCCTCTACCTTACTGTCGAAGTCGACGCATACCTTCTCCATTCCTCCTACCTGTGTCTTGATCGGTGGTGTCAATTGAGCGCGGCGCGGGTTTGTATATCGGAAGGCCGCCCATATGTCTGGTCCTTCCACCGCGGCTAAGTATTCCTTCCACATGGAGTCCTTTGCATGTCGGACTTTCCTGTAGTGGGCGTTTCGAGACTGTTTGTATTCGGCGAGGTGTTGGGGAAGGCGGGTCTGTTTCCATCTCCTGCTGGCCCGGGTCATGTCTTTACGTGTCAGGCGTACCTCCTCCGTCCACCATCTCTTCGACCGCGGGGTTGGGGTGAGGGTAGGTGTTGATATCGCGGCGGCGGTTTGGATAGAGTCGCGAAGGAGGGCAGCCCATTCGTCGAGGTTCTCGGCGGAGGGGTTGGCTCGGAGGTGGGACCACCGGGGGTAGGAAGCTTCGGTGAGACGTTGCAATTCTTCGGTGAAGGTCTCCCAGTCCGTCTTGCGCCAGTTTAGTCGTGTAGTGTCGCCGGCGGTGTTGTGGTGGTCTGGGTGTAAGGAGTTGATTTGGAAACGGATCACCTCGTGGTCCGATCCCGTGGCAATGCCGTCGTCAATGGCCCAAGAAGAAATTTCCCTTGCCATCGCCGGGGCTGCCAGAGTCAGGTCGAGGACCGAAGAGCCCGATCCGTCTCGATAGTGGTAAGTAGGAACGTCCGGGACGTTTACCAGTTGCCAGTGATGGTCTTCCATCAGTTCCACCAGCACGTCTGCTCTCGCTGGTCTGCGTGCGTGGGAGTTCCACAGAGGGTGATGGGCATTGAGGTCCCCTGTGATCACGCAACGGTGGGGGAGAGTGAGGGGGGTAAGGGAGCGGGGGACGGTATATAATTTTGTTTGGGGGTCTTTTTCATTATAGATATTTAAGAGGTAAAAGGAGGGAATGAGTGTGGTGCTGACCTCGAGTACCTGGAGGTCAGGATCTCCGCTGACGTCCGGTCTTGGTGTGACTCGAACATGTGGGTTGAGGCGAGAGATATATGCAGCAGTGCGATTGACTTTGTGGTGGCTGCGGGGGGGAAGTAACAAAAGGAAATCTGGATGTGTGATTGCGTACCGGGGATCTTTAACGTTAATCTCTTGTACCAGCAATATGTCTATTTTGGATCCTGCTGAGTTCAGCAGTGTTGTTAGTGCGGTGGCGCTGCGATTCGTGTTATGTGACACGATGCGGAGGGTCGCCGCTGATGAGTCGTATCTATTCATCAGTGGTCATGGTGGTGTCGGCGATGGGGTTTATTTCGGCGGGGATGGCGTCTAGGGGTGTTGTCTCCGGGCGAGTCTTCTGCCAGGCTTCCCTGACGACGTTCACTTTGACGGGGCAGCGGGTGCTGTATGCGGCGTGGTGGACGTCTGTGAGGCCAGCGGCGACACAATTGGCACACTTGTAGAGGGTGTGTTGACATTTGCGGCCCTGGATTGTGGGACACTGGCCGCATTGGTGATATTCGGTGGGGTGGGGGGCGGCGCATATCGCGCAAGCGGGGCCATTGTCAGCTGGGCAGATTGCGTGATGATGTCCAAATTTCTGGCACCTGCGGCATTGCTCAATGGAACGGGCGGTGAAGAATTCTGTCACCTTGCGTTGTTCGAATAATACTGTCACCTTTGTTCTCTTGAGGAGGTTGTATTCCTCGCTGGACTTCAGTGCGATCATCACACTGGAGGCGGTCTTACCAACGCGCTTGTCCGGGTGAGAGATGTACCTTGGGGGTTGTGTCAGGCGTACTTTGTGGTTCGTCTCGATTTCTTGCTGCAATTTTTGCATACCCTCGGCGGTGTCCTCGTAGTAGTCCGTGGGGATTCCGTGGACTGCCAGCTTATACCATTTTTCGTTAAGTCGGGGGGGCAAGAGGTTCGGGTGGACTGTGCAGGCAGCGGCGTGGATAACAGAGAGGTGGGGGGTGAGATCGGTAATGGATGTGTTCGGGGAGGGGGTAAGCATGAGGCTTCCTGCCATATTTTTCCTAACCGTCATGATGTTTCCTTCCACCTTCGCCTTGTGTAGGGCTTCGTTGATAGCTAATCCAATGGCGATCTTAGAGCTATCGGGCAGGGCACGGGGGTCAGGCCAGGGGATCACAATGTCTTGGACGTGGGGGGGGTGCTTGCGTTGGGGGTTGGGTTTGGTGGTCTTAGGGGGGGTCTTTGATGGGGCAGCGGCTTTCTCTTTGAACAACTTGGTTGCCGCGGGTATTGGTCCTTGCCACGGTTCGTTCGCCTGGGGTGGGGGAGGGGGTAGGTGAGGGGGAGGAGTGAGCTCGTTCTTCCGGAGTTCAGCTTCGGCGTTCAAGCACCTCTGCTTCCAGTACTGGGCTTCGCTGAGGCGGGGGGCATGTTTGGAGGGTAAATCGAGAGGGGCGTTAACGGGCTGGGTATCGGGGCTGGTGGTCTCGAGGGGGGTGGGGGATGCGGAGACGGGGGTGGGGGACACGGCGGCAGCTGTTCCTTTCGGTAGGAGGACGGGGCGAGGAGTTGGACGGCGTCGTAGATGGATTGGAGGAGGGACTGGTTCTTGTTGATTGTCTTGAACGCTTTGTTGATTCTGTCGTTCGTTGTCTGGTCGGCGTGACGAAACATGTCCGCGGTGGTAGCAAGATTGTGGTGGAGGACGTCGATGGATTGAGCGAGGTCGGCGTTGCTGGGAGGTGTGGCGTTAATCGGAGCGGTGTCGGGGTGGAGTCGTTGGACTAGTGCAGGAACGGGGGTGGAGTCTTCGGCGATATGGGTGATAGTATGGGCAGTGGAGGCGGCGGGGTGTTTTTTCTGTTTTCCGGTGGTTTGTTGGATGGAGTATTTAGGGTCATTGTTGCTCAGTTGATCGGGGGTGTCGGAGTTTTCAGGGAGGGGTTTTTTGTTGTGGGGTGTTTTGGGTGGGGCGTTGGTGGTGTTGCGAGAAGTTGGCGTTGGGGAGCTGTCTCGGGGAGACGCGTCGTCGTCGCTGGAATCCTCGCTGACGTCAGAGCACGTGTCTACGTGCATCTCAACGTCGGACGCGTCGGACTCGTGCGGCTCTGCGTTAGCGCGTTTTTCTTTCGCGAGCGCTCGAGGGGGCGCTTTGTCGGGGGGGAGGGGCTGTTTCTCAACAGCGGAGGATCGGGTGGGCATCGGAAGTTCGGAATAAGTTGATTGTGCGGTAGCGACAAGGAATCCGCGATTGAAATGATGGTTGTTGATGTGGGTGGAGGGTGGTGTTGATGGAACCGGTTCGCGGGGCTTTTCTCAGGGGCCCGAAAACTCTTTTTCGATGAAAACTCAACGGAAAAGAGAGGGCCTGATCTGGAAATGCTGCGAATAGGTAATTCGGGGCTGCCGAACAATAATCCGCGATAAAATCTTGCGATTTCGGCGTGGTTGTTGAAAAGGCAGGGGGGGGTCGCTCTTTTTCAAGGCCGACAAGAAACGCGCGACGGAGCTGGAGAGCTGTGGCGTCGCAGGTGAATTGATGGAGAACGGAAGCTTTCATGTAGCGATGTTGGATGACGGCCCAGCAAGACTGCTGGCCGCCCCTTTGTACATAAGGAGGCTTGCCTCCCCGTTGTCGAGTTCTCCATCGAACGTCTTGTGTCTTTCCCTTGCTCTTAATAAAGACTTCTCCTTCCAGTCCCACGTCATTCTTGTCCTTGTCCCTGTCCCTGTTTCGTGTGCCGTCCGTCTGACGAGCACTTCGGTCCTTGTCTTCCCGTTCCCCGTCCTGTTACCCGCCTAGTCCCTCTTGCCGGTAGTGTTCAGTGTGCTCTTTGAACGTCCGTTCCTAGTTCCCTGACATTACGTTCGATCGAATAATTATTCAACCAACACGCATGAACCCCACCGGTTCTGCTTGGACCTACGCCTTAAAACAAGCCCTGGAAACGCACACCCTAAACGAAACCTTTGGGATTTCCGACCGATTCGCTGGCGCAGTGCGAAGAACCATCCGAAGAGCAGAAAATCACTGCTACCTTGTGGTCCGCTGGGAACTCCAGGACTACACTTACCAGGAGCACGTCCGCAACACCATCAGACTCAAGCCAATCCTCCGAGCCCGCCAGAATGCACGTTAAACTTATCGACGAAGGACACTGGCAGCAAATTATGAACGCTGCCTCCATGACCCAGTTCCCTGACGGCCATGAACCGCTTACTTTCACCAAATAACTCGCGCGATCCATCATAGACGCCCAAGACCACCCCACGGGCTATCTCTTAAACGACCTCGCGGAAACCCCCGGCTCCCGTAACAGCACCCGGGTCTCCAGCCCTGTCGCCTCCCGCGCTCCGGAAGCTCCAACCCCTGCCCCCATTCCCCCTGTAGTTATCCAGACTGGCTCCGTCCAGGTTTATCCAAATCGCCCAGAAACAGTGCCGCGAACCGCCGCACCCCCTACCACAGCCGCAGCCGCAGCCCCCGCCCCCGCTATAATCGCACCAATTCCAAGACCCCCCCCCCCGAGACTCCGAAATCCTCCTAACCCCGGAGGAACAAGCGGATACGAATGAAACTCACTACTACGAGAAGGAGCGCACCCGCCAGCGTGAACTCATCAACGCGCGACTCGCCTCCCCTGGCATCCGCGTGACCGGAACCTCACGAAATGTCGCCAAAACAACGACAGAACAACGCCAGACGATCGAAACGGTCCGAAAACGCGTACAATGTTCTAGCCGACCTTCCTCATGATGGATCTAATCCTACATTTGATGAAAGAGATGGAAAAGTTGATGAAGTTGTTGGAAACATCGCTGAAAAGCTCTTCCAGAGCGTGGTCTTGGCAAGATCACCAGTTCCTTCGGCTTCAACAAAGCAGCAACAGGCGACAACTGAGCATAGCCGGCTCAGTAACTACCGTCGCATAATGGTATCTGCAATTAAAGAGGCAGTTGCAGTTGACGACAACTATGCCACCCTAGATCAACTGTTTATAGACAACTACGCCGAATTCACTGGAGCCAGCTTCCTGGGGATACAACAGATCCACCAGGACACACAGCGACGCTTCAATACCCTCGATGACACCATACGCAACAACAGCGATGAGATGCGCCACAGATTCGACGTCATGATGACGAACTTCGCCATTCTGACCGGCGAAAACACGAAGCTGCGCGCAGCATACGACTCTACACAGGCAGAAACAGCAGCTCTCAAGGCTGCTGTGGACGCCCTGACGAAGAAAATCGACGAACAGCAACAAGTCAGTTCGGCGCCCCCCTCACCGAACCTTACGGCCTCTTCCTCAGCGTTGGAAGAGATGACTATGCAACTGTCCGTCGTCCAACATGACATTCAGGATGTCCTAGACGCTGTTCGCAACCCTCCTGGCAAGAGAAAGCGAAGGGGAAGCGACCAGAACACCGAACCCACCTCACCGACAAACAGAAGACCGGTGAACCACAAACCGAGAACGGCATCACCGGTGCGAAGCCTGATGCACTCGAAACATGCGACTACCGCCGCCCAGGACAAGCTTGATGCCCTCAAGCCTATGTCCCCCCTACCTCTCCTCGCGATCACGTCAACCGATGCGACACCGGAACCTCACCCTGACAGTTCATCTGCTCAGGACACACCTCTACCCGACGCCCCAAGCACTGCCCCTGCTGAGACGAACGGATGGAAGACTGTGGAGGCGAAGGCTACACAGAGGAAGAAGCAGAAAGCGAAGGAGACGACGCCTACGGCAGCGCCACCCAGCAAGACCCCTACAACAAAGAATGGTGGACGGGGAAAGAATACCCACCAACCCAGAACGACAACCTCCTCTGCAAAGAAGACTTGGGCAGAAGTCGTCAAGAGCGGAGGCATCAACGTCCAGATTGTGCTTGGGAATGGCAATCTTGGACTTACGACACCACCGACAAGAAGGGGAGATTTATTTATTTATTTATTTATTAACTCATACACGCATCCAACCGTAAGGTTATGGCGGAATCTACAGTAAATACAAAATTAAGAAACCCGGGTGTCAGGCCAGGCTCTCACTGGGTATGCCCCAGAGCTTGTCGTTAGGGTGTGGGGTTGTAGACCCCCAAGTCTCGTTGTGCTTTTTGTTCGTCAAGCGCCGTCTGTTCCAGGAGCCCTGTACGCTCGGAGGCCACCTCGCCGGGTCGTTCCCCCATTTCCTCCACCCTTCCCCTCCCATTTTTAACCATTTTTCCGCCTTTATTTCCCCCACAAAGCAAAAACAAAACCAAAGCAAAGTTAAACAGCCGCCGGGCCACCTACGCCCCCACTCTCCTCCCCCCTCTCAACTCCTCCGCCGGTGTCTCCTGACTCTTTGCCCTTTGAAACACCCGGGCCCGCCCTGCCCCTCTTCTCCTCCCCTCTCTCCCCTTCTCCCTCCTTCTTCCTCAGCCTTCTCGCTGCCCCGCCCCGCCTCTCTCCCCTTCTTGTCGGTGGTGTTGTAAGTCCAAGATTGCCATTCCCAAGCACAATCTGGACGTTGATGCCTCCGCTCTTGACGACTTCTGCCCAAGTCTTCTTTGCGGAGGGGGTTGTCTGTCTGGGTTGGTGGGTATTCTTTCCCCTTCCACCATTCTTCGTTGTAGGGGTCTTGCTGGGTGTCGCTGCCGTAGGTCTCGTCTCCTGCGCTTTCATCTTTTTCTTCTGCGTAGCCTTCGCCTCCACAGTCTTCCATCCGTTCGTCTCAGCAGGGGCAGTGCTTGGGGCGTCGGGTAGAGGTGTGTCCTGAGCAGATGAACTGTCAGGGTGAGGTTCCGGTGTCGCATCGGATGACGTGATCGCGAGGAGAGGTAGGGGGGACATAGGCTTGAGGGCATCAAGCTTGTCCTGGGCGGCGGTAGTCGCATGTTTTGAGTGCATCAGTTATTTATTTATTTATTTATTAACTCATACACGCATCCAACCGTAAGGTTATGGCGGAATCTACAGTAAATACAAAATTAAGAAACCCGGGTGTCAGGCCAGGCTCTCACTGGGTATGCCCCAGAGCTTGTCGTTAGGGTGTGGGGTTGTAGACCCCCAAGTCTCGCTGTGCTTTTGTTCGTCAAGCGTCGTCTGTTCCAGGAGCCCTGTACGCTCGGAGGCCACCTCGCCGGGTCGTTCCCCCATTTCCTCCACCCTTCCCCTCCCTTTTTTAACCATTTTTCCGCCTTTATTTCCTCCACAAAGCAAAAACAAAACCAAAGCAAAGTTAAACAGCCGCCGGGCCACCTACGCCCCCACTCTCCTCTCCTCTCTCAACTCCTCCGCTGGTGTCTTCTGACTCTTTGCCCTTTGAGACACCCGGGCCAGCCCTGCCCCTCTTCTCCTCCCCTCTCTCCCCTTCTCCCTCCTTCTTCCTCAGCCTTCTCGCTGCCCCGCCTCGCCTCTCTCCCCTTCTTGTCGGTGGTGTTGTCAGTCCAAGATTGCCATTCCCAAGCACAATCTGGACGTTGATGCCTCCGCTCTTGACGACTTCTGCCCAAGTCTTCTTTGCAGAGGAGGTTGTCGTTCTGGGTTGGTGGGTATTCTTTCCCCGGCCACCATTCTTTGTTGTAGGGGTCTTGCTGGGTGGCGCTGCCGTAGGTGTCGTCTCCTTTGCTTTCTGCTTCTTCCTCTGTGTAGCCTTCGCCTCCACGGTCTTCCATCCATTCGTCTCAGCAGGGGCAGTGCTTGGGGCGTCGGGTAGAGGTGTGTCCTGAGCAGATGAACTGTCAGGGTGAGGTTCCGGTGTCGCATCGGATGACGTGATCGCGAGGAGAGGTAGGGGGGACATAGGCTTGAGGGCATCAAGCTTGTCCTGGGCGGCGGTAGTCGCATGTTTTGAGTGCATCAGGCTTCGCACCGGTGATGCCGTTCTCGGTTTGTGGTTCACCGGTCGTCTGTTTGTCGGTGAGGTGGGTTCGGTGTTCTGGTCGCTTCCCCTTCGCTTTCTCTTGCCAGGAGGGTTGCGAACAGCGTCCAGGACATCCTGAATGTCATGTTGGACGACAGAGAGCTGCATAGTCATCTCTTCCATCGCTGAGGAAGAGGCCGTGAGGTTCGGTGAGGGGGGAGCCGAAATGACTTGTTGCTGTTCGTCGATTTTCTTCGTCAGGGCGGCCACAGCAGCCTTGAGAGCTGCTGTTTCGCCCTGTGTAGAGTCGTATGCTGCGCGCAGCTTCGCATTTTCGCCGTGCAGGTCGTTGAGTTTCGCCAGAACGGCGTCAAGCCTGTCGTTGATGTGGTCGCTTATGTCGCACATCTTCTCTTCGACTGTGTCGAAGCGGCGGTGAGTCTCTCTGTTGTCCTGGTTCACACCTAACAACGTGAGGGCACTGATCCGGGAGTGGTTCGCTGCCAATGATCTGTCCAGGCGCGCTTCATCGCGTGCTCCATATTCTTCAAGGATGAACTTGATCATTTCATGGCGCCAGATATACAGCGATCGGGTAGTTGTGTCTTGTTGCTGGTCTGTTGAAGCCGAAGGAACTGGTGATCCTGCCAAGACCACGTTCTGGAGGGGTTCTCCAGCACTGTTTCCATCAACTTCATCAACTATTCCATCTCTTCCATCAAAAGTAGGCTTAGATCCATCATGAGGAAGGTCGGCTAGAACATTGTACGCGTTTTCGGACCGTTTCGATCGTTGGGCGTTGTTCTGTCGTTGTTTTGGCGACATTTCGTGAGGTGGGGTAAGCCAAAACTCGTGAAAACTCTGATTTTGCGACAAAAGTCAACAAAAACAACGTAGAATTCCCTGAAAATTCAGAGAATAACGTAACAGAGTGCTGCGAATACGAATCCGATGAGAAAACCGGGGGTTTCGGTGCTCGTTGTTGAGAATGCAGGGGGGGGGGTCGCCGTTGCCGTGTGGTGTTCGCTTTTTGAGTGCATCAGGCTTTGCACCGGTGATGCCGTTCTCGGTTTGTGGTTCACCGGTCGTCTGTTTGTCGGTGAGGTGGGTTCGGTGTTCTGGTCGCTTCCCCTTCGCTTTCTCTTGCCAGGAGGGTTGCGAACAGCGTCCAGGACATCCTGAATGTCATGTTGGACGACGGAGAGCTGCATAGTCATCTCTTCCATCGCTGAGGAAGAGGCCGTGAGGTTCGGTGAGGGGGGAGCCGAAATGACTTGTTGCTGTTCGTCGATTTTCTTCGTCAGGGCGGCCACAGCAGCCTTGAGAGCTGCTGTTTCTCCCTGTGTAGAGTCGTATGCTGCGCGCAGCTTCGCATTTTCGCCGTGCAGGTCGTTGAGTTTCGCCAGAACGGCGTCAAGCCTGTCGTTGATGTGGTCGCTGATGTCGCACATCTTCTCTTCGACTGTGTCGAAGCGGCGGTGAGTCTGTCTGTTGTCCTGGTTCACACCTAACAACGTGAGGGCACTGATCCGTGAGTGGTTCGCTGCCAATGATCTGTCCAGGCATGCTTCATCGCGTGCTCCATATTCTTCAAGGATGAACTTGATCATTTCATGGCGCCAGATATACAGCGATCGGGTAGTTGTGTCTTGTAGCTGGTCTGTTGAAGCCGAAGGAACTGGTGATCCTGCCAAGACCACGTTCTGGAGGGGTTCTCCAGCACTGTTTCCATCAACTTCATCAACTTTTCCATCTCTTCCATCGAAAGTAGGAGTAGATCCATCATGAGGAAGGTCGGCTAGAACATTGTACGCGTTTTCGGACCGTTTCGATCGTCGGGCGTTGTTCTGTCGTTGTTTTGGCGACATTTCGTGAGGTGGGGTAAGCCAAAACTCGTGAAAACTCTGATTTTGCGACAAAAGTCAACAAAAACAACGTAGAATTCCCTGAAAATTCAGAGAATAACGTAATAGAGTGCTGCGAATCCGAATCCGATGAGAAAACCGGGGGTTTCGGTGCTCGTTGTTGAGAATGCAGGGGGGGGTCGCCGTTTTGGGCGCTCTTCCAGAGCGTGGTCTTGGCAAGATCACCAGTTCCTTCGGCTTCAACAAAGCAGCAACAGGCGACAACTGAGCACAGCCGGTTCAGTAACTACCGTCGCATAATGGTATCTGCAATTAAAGAGGCAGTCGCAGTTGACGACAACTATGCCACCCTAGATCAACTGTTTATAGACAACTACGCCGAATTCACTGGAGCCAGCTTCCTGGGGATACAACCGATCCACCAGGACACACAGCGACGCTTCAATACCCTCGATGACACCATATGCAACAACAGCGATGAGATGCGCCACAGATTCGACGTCATGATGACAAACTTCGCCATTCTGACCCGCGAAAACACGAAGCTGCGCGCAGCATACGACTCTACACAGGCAGAAACAGCAGCTCTCAAGGCTGCTGTGGACGCCCTGACGAAGAAAATCGACGAACAGCAACAAGTCATTTCGGCGCCCCCCTCACCGAACCTCACGGCCTCTTCCTCAGCGATGGAAGAGATGACTATGCAACTGTCCGTCGTCCAACATGACATTCAGGATGTCCTGGACGCTGTTCGCAACCCTCCTGGCAAGAGAAAGCGAAGGGGTAGCGACCAGAACACCGAACCCACCTCACCGACAAACAGAAGACCGGTGAACAACAAACCGAGAGTGGCATCACCGGTGCGAAGCCTGATGCACTGGAAACATGCGACTACCGCCGCCCAGGACGAGCTTGATGCTCTCAAGCCTATGTCCCCCCTACCTCTCCTCGCGATCACGTCGACCAAAGCGACACCGGAACCTCACCCTGACAGTTCATCTGTTCAGGACACACCTCTACCCGACGCCCCAAGCACTGCCCCTGCTGAGTCGAACGGATGGAAGACTGTGGAGGCGAAGGCTACACAGAGGAAGAAGCAGAAAGCGAACGAGACGACACCTACGGCAGCGCCACCCAGCAAGACCCCTACAACAAAGAATGGTGGCAGGGGAAAGAATACCCACCAACCCAGAACGACAACCTCCTCTGCAAAGAAGACTTGGGCAGAAAGTCGTCAAGAGCGGAGGCATCAACGTCTAGATTGTGCTTGGGAATGGCAATCTTGGACTTACGACACCACCGACAAGAAGGGGAGAGAGGCGAGGGGCGAGCAGCGAGAAGGCTGAGGAAGAAGGAAGAAGAAGGGGAGAGAGGGGAGGAGAAGAGGGGCAGGGCGGGCCCGGGTGTCTCAAGGGCAAAGAGTCAGGAGGACACCGGCGGAGGAGGGGAGAGAGGAGAGGAGAATGGGGGCACGGGTGGCCGGCGGCCGTTTAACTTTGCTTTGGTTTTGTTTTTGCTTTGTGGAGGAAATAAAGGCGGAAAAATTGTTAAAAATGGGAGGGGAAGGGTGGGAGGAAGGGAGGAGCCCGGCGAGGCCGCCTCTGTGGCAAGCAGGGAACGGGGAACACAGCAGACGCGCTTGGACAAGAAACCCCCCGTAGTAACAGTGGGGACAGACCCCACGACAATGCAGCGCAGGGAGGAGGAATAGGGCAGAGGGGGAGACAGGGGTTTTTGCTTTTGCGTTTCCTTTTCTTTCTTTCTTTGTATTTATCTTTCTCTTGTCATAACCTTCGGGTTGCAAATAAGTAATGAATAAACAGACAAACAAAGAAACCAACGAACAAGCAACGGCGACCCCCCCCCCCCCCTGCATTCTCAACAACGAGCACCGAAACCCCCGGTTTTCTCATCAGATACGGATTCGCAGCACTCTGTTACGTTATGCTCTGAATTTTCAGGGAATTCTACGTTGTTTTTGTGTACTCTTGGCGCAAAATCAGAGTTTCGTGACACATGACCCCGCCCATGAGACTGGCACCCTCTTAAGTGGACCTCCTACTTAAGGAGGGATACAAGACAGATTCATTCCCAAACCATGTGTTGAGAATGCTGGAAGACGGAACACAAATCTGTAAAGACATTTCACTCGGTGACTGCTCCGTGTTGGAAAACAGATTGTATTACCGAGACTGTCTCTATGTCCCCGCACTGGACAAATCACGCCCAAAATTACTACAAGATCACCACGACCCGCCCACCACAGGACGTTTATTTATTTATTTATTTATATATTCATACAGGCATCCAATCGTAAGGTTATGGCGGAATCTACCAATTAAATACAATGTTAAGAACCTGGGGGTGATGCCAGGTCCCCACTGGGTAAGCCCCAGAGCTGCCACTGTGGGTGGGAGTGTAGTCTCCCAAGTCTCGCCGTGCAGTTTTTCATCTAGCGTTGTCAGATCCAAGGAGCCCTGTGCGCTCGGAGGCCACCTCGCCGGTTCGATCCCCCATTTCCTCCACCCTTCCCTCCTATTTTCAACCATTTCTCCGCCTTTATTTCCTCCACAAAGCAAAAACAAAACCAAAGCAAAGTTAAACAGCCGCCGGGCCACCTGCGCCCCCACTCTCCTCTCCTCTCTCAACTCCTCCGCGGGTGTCTCCTGACTCTTTGCCCTTTGAGACACCCGGGCCAGCCCTGCCCCTCTTCTCCTCCCCTCTCTCCCCTTCTCCCTCCTTCTTCCTCAGCCTTCTCGCAGCCCCGCCTCGCCGGGAGAAGGGGAGAGAGGGGAGGAGAAGAGGTGCAGGGCGGGCCCGGGTGTCTCAAAGGGCAAAGAGTCAGGAGACACCAGCGGAGGAGGGGAGAGAGGAGAGGAGAGTGGGGGCATGGGTGGCCCGGCGGCTGTTTAACTTTACTTTGGCTTCGTTCAGTTTTCCTTTGTGGTGGAAATAAAGGTGAGATAATGACTAAAAATGGGTGGGGAAGGGTGGAGGATAGAGGGGAACGACCCGGCGTAGTGGCCCCTGAGCGCACAGGGCTCCTGGAACTGACGACGCGAGATGGATCGAGACCCAACGAGATGAGAGACTACACTCCCAAACCCTCATAACTACTCTGGGGCTTACCCAGTGGGGACCTGGCATCACACCCAGGTGCTTGACATTGTACTTAAATTGTAGATTCCGCCATAACCCTGAGGTTGGATGCTGTATGAATAAATAAAGAAATAAATAGAAGCACGAAGGGCTTCAACCCGTAACTAAGAAATCAAAGAAGAAACAACCAGTACCGTGGCTCCGTTCCGATTGCAGGAGCTGAGCGAGGTCATCGAAAGGGAAGCAACCGGTCCAGCGAGCCCTGTAACCCCCGAGCACCGATCCCCCCCGCAGACTCCGGATTCACCGGGACCAGCACAGATCCCCGAGGACCTAGAATCACCAATGGCCTCCCAACAGGGAACGAGTGGTATGACACCACCCTCGGTTGTGATGATAACCGGTTCAGAGACTTTCGCCGCGATCTGTTTACTGCTATGCGGGACGCTATCGAAAAAGACGACAACGATAGCAGCTTGAGCGCCCTATTCTGTGAACATGAACCGCTTTTCACAGGAGCAAGCTTCCTGGGGATACAACAGATCCACCGGGACACACAGCGACGCTTCAATACCCTCGACGACACCATACGCAACAACAGCGGTGAGATGCGCCACAGATTTGACGTCATGATGAGGAAATTCAACATTCTGCTCGGCGAAAACAGGAAGCTGCGCGCAGCATACGACTCTACACAGGCAGAAACAGCAGCTCTCAAGGCTGCTGTGGACGCCCTGACGAAGAAAATTGACGAACAGCAACAAGTCATTTCGGCACCCCCCTCACCGAACCTCACAGCCTCTTCCTCAGCGATGGAAGAGATGACTATGCAACTGTCCGTCGTCCAACATGATATTCAGGATGTCCTGGATGCTGTTCGCAACCCTCCTGGCAAGAGAAAGCGAAGGGGAAGCGACCAGAACACCGAACCCACCTCACCGACAGACAGAAGACCGGTGAACCACAAACCCACAGCGGCATCACCGGTGCGAAGCCTGATGCACTCGAAACATGCGACTACCGCCGTCCAGGACAAGCTTGATGCCCTCAAGCCTATGTCCCCCCTACCTCTCCTCGCAATCACGTCGACCGAAGCGACACCGGAACCTCACCCTGTGTTAGGTACGCCACGCAGATATCGATATCTGAGGTAGGCGACACACCAAGGTTCGTCTGTTCTTTCGTCGGTACCTATCAAGGTAGGCAGGCTGTCTTCTTTGTAGCGTGGCCGGTTGGGGGGGAGAAGTGATAGGTGGCGATGGAAGGGGTTAGGGTTGGGGGCTCTGGGTTTTCCGTGATCTCGTTCAGCACACGGACAGACAATCTTTGAGTGGTCAAGGTAAGTTGGGGTGAAAGGTAATTGATTGCGTGAAGACTAAATACAGCGTTCCTCCCCTCTCCTTTATATATCCATTAATGTCCTCCTTTTCCTCGTAACCCGAGGGGCTCATGCCCGGCAGTCCGACCCCCGGAGCTTCACATAATTCCCGTAAGTCATCACGCCCCTTTGTTTCCCATGCTAACTAACTAACTAATAATAATGATTACAAACATATATCTGATCAATAATTGCGTATCCTTTTTCTGGTTTCTTCCTATTTCTCCTCGCCTTCCGAAACGCGCGCCGCGCTTTCCTGATCCTACGCGAGCTCTCGCGCAGCTCCGTATTCGATCCACCTTCGCGCGTCACCTTCCCGACGCTCCCTCCTCCGCTCCTTGCCGAAACTTCTTCCATCTCTTTTTCCCAGCTCGGCTGAGCTCCACCGAGCTCCACCGAGCTCCACCGAGTTCCACCGAGCTGTGTTACCTTCCTCGCCGTATCCTCCGGGGCTCCCCATAGCTCACCAAAGCTGTACCGAAGCTTCGCCGAGCTCCGTCCTGCTTCATCTCGCTTTCCTTCGTCCCACCTCGTTCCACCACTTCCCCGACGACCTTCTTGTTCCTTTTTCCTCCTTGACCCCGCGACCGTCGTGTTCCTTTCTCCTCCTTGTCCCCCGTAGTCTTCTTGTTCCTTTGCTATTCTCGTCGTCCCGTGGTAGCCAAGTACCACACTGTGACCGTGATTCCCAACGCCCATGCGATTGCTGACGCAACCATAGCTCCTATCAACATGTCATCGTTGATTCTTGACACCCTGACAGTTCACCTGCTCAGGACACACCTCTACCCAACGCCCCAAGCACTGCCCCTGCTGAGACCAACGGATGAAAGACTGTGGAGGCGAAGGCTACACAGAGGAAGAAGCAGAGAGCGAAGAAGACGACACCTACGGCAGCGACACATAGCAAGACTCCTACAACAAAGAATGGTGGAAGGGGAAAGAACACCCACCGACCCAGACGGACAACCCCTCCGCAAAGAAGACTTGGGCAGAGGTCGTCGAGAGCGGAGGCATCAATGTCCAGATTGTGCTGGGCAATGGCAATCTTGGACTTCCAACACCACCGACAAGAAAGGGGGAGAGGCGAGGCGGGGCAGCGAGAAGGCTGATGAAGAAGGGAGGAGAAGGGGAGAGAGGGGAGGAGAAGAGGGGCAGGGCGGGCCCGGGTGTCTCAAAGGGCAAAGAGTCAGAAGACGCCAGCAGAGGAGTTGAGAGAGGAGAGGAGAGTGGGGGCATGGGTGGCCTGGCGGCTGTTTGACTTTGCTTTGGTTTTGTTTAGTTTTTGCTTTGTGGAGGAATAAAGGTGGGAAAATGGTTAAAAACATGGGCAGGGAAGGATAGGAGGATAGGGAGGAGCCCGGCCAGGCGGCCTCTGCGCAGACAAGTCGCCCGGAACTATTTTTGACGCGTTCGGACAACACACCCCCATCAGTCTGAGTGGGGACAGAACCCACAACAATGCAGGGCAGGGAGGGGGAAAAGGGCAGAGGTCGAGACAGGGGTTTTTGCTTCTGCGTTTCCTTTTCTTTCTTTCTTTGTATTTATCTGTCTCTTGTCATAACCCTCGGGTTGCAAACAAGTAATGAATAAACAAACAAACAAACAAACGGTCGTGATGACCCAGGAACAGCTCCAGCAATTGTCCCAACAACTCACCTACCGCCCCTCCCCGACCAGTAATCCCAAGGTCCAGGACCCCGAACTGTATCACGGGGAGAGGATGAAGCTTCGGGCTTTCCTGACTCAGTGCAAGTTGAAGTTCAATTGTGAACCGAACAGGTTCGACAGTGACATCAAGAGGGTTAATCTTGCCAGTTCGCGGTGTCGGGGAAATGCGTGGTCGTGGATTGAGCCCTCCATCGAGAAGGGAAGAAGCACGTATACCACCTGGGAGGCAGTGAAGACTGCCGTCTCGAGAGCATGTGGAGAGGCAGACTCAAGGGAGGTGGGTAGAAGGAAATGCAAGAATATCCGTCGAGGAAATCGGTCGGCCGCAGCATACTGGGCCGAATTCCAGAGAATGCAACCCGGACCTGCGTTATAACGATGACATCTATATTGATCAGTTCAGCGATGGACTCCATGTGGACGTGCAAAGACAACTCGCCATCCTCGAGACCCGGCCAACGAAGATAATCGACTTCGCAAACAAGACAATTGCGTTGGACAACCGGCTGTTCAATTTCCGGACTCTGCGAAACCGATATGAGCCCCAATACCAGAATTTCCATCCAAAGAACGGCCACCAGGGGTCGACCTTCTCGGAACCAGAGCCAATGGAGCTGGATGCCACCCGGAGGGGCAAGCCTAGGGATAGGACCGAGGAAGTGAAACGACGTAGAAACAATGAATGCTTTAACTGCAGAAAGACGGGCCACTACGCCGCAAAATGTCCCCACAAGAAACCAATGGGGGAACGGAGGACGTACTGGGCGGCAGAGGCCAACATTGACGAGGAACAAGTCCAAGAAAGGACGGGAAAAGAGGATCCCCAGGAGTAAAATAACAAGATGGACTCCTGGGGACGAAGAGTTCCGCCGAACCAGACAATCTGGAACCAGCCTACATGATATCAAGCGTAGGACCATACCGACGAGACGAAAAGCTCATATTCAAAGTAGTAATAAAAGGAAAAGACAATCGAGAACACACCACAACGGCCATGGTGGACTGTGGAGCGACGGAGAACTTCATCGATAAAGAGTATGCGGAAGGGGTGGGGATCCCGTTGAAAAAGAAGGACGTCCCACGAAGGGTGTTGGCAGTGGACGGACGACAGATAGCTAGTGGACCAGTCACCCACGAAGCTATGGTGAAACTACAGATTAACAACCATCAGGAGGATATTCGACTGCATTGTATCAGGATTGGAAACGCACCTATCATTGTGGGGCTACCATGGCTCCGGAGGCACAACGCCAGTATCGACTGGCATGAGGGAAGAGTTACGTTCGACTCGGCGCATTGCGCTAAGAGGTGCCTAGGGACCTCGACCTCACCTCACGCGACCACGGTCACGGAAGACAACGCTATTCAATAATATCAACTGGACACTGCGCAGGCCGCAGCCAGGGAAGAAAGAGCGGAGGTTATCTTTTTTTTTCTTTTCTTTTCTTTTCTTTTCTTTTCTTTTCTTTTCTTTTCTTTTCTTTTCTTTTCTTTTCTTTTCTTTTCTTTTCTTTTCTTTCTTTTCTTTTTCTTTTCTTTTCTTTTCTTTTGTTCGTGGAGGAAATAAAGGCGGGAAAAACGGCTAAAAACATGGGAGGGGAAGGGTGGAGGAAAGAGAGGACACCCGGCGCGGTGGCCTCTGTGCGAACAGGGCACTGGAACAGCAGACGCGGTTGGACAACAAGACCAACGAAGTAATAGTGGGGACAGGACCACAAAATCACAGCCTAAGGGAGGATCAGCGGAGGTAGAGACGGGACTTTGTTTTGGTTTTTGCTTTTGACTTTCCATGTACTATAAACCTGTACCCTCGTCATAACCAATAAGGTTGCATACGAGTAATGAATAAACAAACAAACAAACAGGGAAGAAAGAATATGCGAAGCAAGATGGGAAGAGAGGAAGGAACCCTGGGGCAATCGAACGAGAAAGAAGAAACAAGAAGATGATCCGTGTCGAAGAAGGATCAAAGGGGACCAGGAAAAGGAGGGGGAAGAGGAGCAACACGGAAGGGTCCAAGACAGAGCACAAGATGATCCTTTTCGAAGGGGGTTCGATGAGGAAATGGGAAGGGACGAAGAAGAGGAGGAGCTAAAAGGGACCTGGGAAGACAGACAAAATGATCCCTTTCGAATGAAGGTCGAGCAGGACCAGGAGGAGCAGGAACGAAAAGAGATCCACAATAACGAACGAAATGATCCTTTTCGAATGCAGGACAAGGGGGACCATGGGAACAAGGAACGGAAAAGGATCCTCAATAACGAACAAAACTATCCTTTTCGAATGCAGACCGAAGGGAAGGACGGGAAAGAGGAGGAACGGAGAGAGATCCAGGATGCCGCACAGAGTGATCCATTTTGCGACAACAACAACAATTTCCCCGATTTTCGAATCGGCAATCGATCTCTTACCTCGGAATTACCCCTAATCTTGATTTTCGGAACCCAGCTACCGTTTACCGTTGAGATTCAGCGGAAAAAAAACGCGATTCTGGGATCTCCGGGCGGATTCCGGGCTCTTTCATCAACGCCGCTCCACCACCCGCCCTCCAATCATCAAACCGACCTTATTTTCGGTTTCGGCATACCGAAATCCCCCCCCCCCCCCCCCAAATCCCCCCCCCCACCAGCAGCACTGGTTGTGGTGATACCCCAAATTTCCCCCCCTCCGGACCCCTTTCCTCGCGAGAAATTTTCGTCCTCGCTTAGCAAGAGCCTCCTCACGTGACTCTTCGCCATCGCTTACCTCACCACCGGTTAAGCGATGGACGCTAACGCACCCATCCCTGCCACGCCCTCGCGTATGCAGGTACCCGAGAATATTTTTAGCCCGACGAGCTTTCCCGAATCAACGTCCCGCACGCTGGCTCCTCCGCCATCGCGACCTCTAAGAAATCAACGACCGTCTCCGGAAAAGTCACCAAACGCCCCACCAAAAAATCCGACTCTAGACTTGGCCTCGACCTCCTCCGCAAGAAACGCCACCCGACCGGAAACAAACACCCACGTGAACCTCGATGGGACCTCCGTCGAAACAATGCCGACCGCTATGGACACTGACAGCTGCACCGACACCGACTCCGAATCCGACTCTGACCTGAACCTCAACGACAGCCAGCACGCAATAACTACTTCCGACGTCAACCTCGCGACCTTATCCGAACTGATCAAGACGAACATCATGGATCTCCTCCGCCCCAATGAACCAACGCCTCGAAACTGTGACCAAACGCATCGACAAACTACACCGAACCAACACCCAGCCCCGAACCGACCACCTCGCCGACAACCCCCCGACCGCCCCCCGACACCGCACCCGCCACCACGCGCATCGCCAACGACATACACCATTGGATGGCGAGATGCCACATGCTCGAAGGAATCTTGCGCAGCAACAACATCGCCATCCCCCTCGACGCACCCCGGACTACAACCCGCCCCTCCAACGCACCCTCGGCGCCGTGGGCGGACCCCTCCAAGACCAAAACTCTCCTCAAAGCCAACCCCCCCACCAACCCCACACCCGCCACTACTCGCCCCGTCGTCAAACGACAGCCCCGAACCCGCCCCCAGGAAATCATCCTGCCCTGCCCCAACCCCAGTGTCCTCCCGGTCCACACGAGAGTAGAAGTGGGCTTCGCAGTGAACAAAGCACTGCTAGAGGCCAAAGCCCCCTCTCACATGGTAGTCACTACGGTCCGCAAAAACCAAGCGGGAAATATCATCTTGACACTGAACCCTGCTACCACCACCATACACCACACGGCAACGGCGACCCCCCCCCCTGCATTCTCAACAACGAGCACCGAAACCCCCGATTTTCTCATCGGATTCGGATTCGCAGCACTCTATTACGTTATTCTCTGAATTTTCAGGGAATTCTACGTTGTTTTTGTTGACTTTTGTCGCAAAATCAGAGTTTTCACGAGTTTTGGCTTACCCCACCTCACGAAATGTCGCCAAAACAACGACAGAACAACGCCCGACGATCGAAACGGTGCGAAAACGCGTACAATGTTCTAGCCGACCTTCCTCATAATGGATCTACTCCTACTCTGGATGGAAGAGATGGAAAAGTTGATGAAGTTGATGGAAACTTCGCTGGAAAGCCCTTCCAGAGCGTGGTCTTGGCACGATCACCAGTTCCTTCGGCTTCAACATCGCAGCCAACAGGCGACAACTGAGCACAGCGGTTCAGTAACTACCGTCGCATAATGGTATCTGCAATTAAAGAGGCAGTCGCAGTTGGACGACAACTATGCCACCCTAGATCAACTGTTTATAGACAACCTACGCCGAATTCACTGGAGCCAGCTTCCTGGGGATACAACAGATCCACCAGGACACACAGCGACGCTTCAATACCCTCGATGACACCATACGCAACAACAGCGATGAGATGCGCCACAGATTCGACGTCATGATGACGAACTTCGCCAATTCTGACCGGCGAAAACACCGAAGCTGCGCGCCAGCATACGACTCTACACAGGCAAGAAGAAACAGCAGCTCTCAAGGCTGCTGTGGACGCCCTGACGAAGAAAATCGACGAACAGCAACAAGTCATTTCGGCGCCCCCCTCACCGAACCTCACGGCCTCTTCCTCAGCGATGGAAGAGATGACTATGCAACTGTCCGTCGTCCAACAGACATTCAGGATGTCCTGGACGCTGTTCGCAACCCCCAGAGAGAAGCGAAGGGGAAGCGACCAGAACACCGAACCCACCTCACCGACCAACAGAAGACCGGTGAACAACAAACCGAGAGCGGCATCACCGGTGCGAAGCCTGATGCACTCGAAACATGCGACTACCGCCGCCCAGGACAAGCTTGATGCCCTCAAGCCTATGTCCCCCCTACCTCTCCTCGCGATCACATCGACTGAAGCGACACCGGAACCTCACCCTGACAGTCCATCTGCTCAGGACACACCTCTACCCGACGCCCCAAGCACTGCCCCTGCTGAGACCGACAGATGGAAGACTGTGGAGGCAAAGGCCACACAGAAGGAGAAGATGAAAGCGAAGGAGACGACATCTACGGCAGCGATACCCAAACAGACCCCTACAACGAAGAATGGTGGAAGGGGTAAGAATACCCACCAACCCAGAACGACAAACTCCTCTGCAAAGAAGACTTGGGCAGAAGTCGTCAAGAGCGGAGGCATCAACGTCCAGATTGTGCTTGGGAATGGCAATCTTGGACTTACGACACCACCGACAAGAAGGGGAGAGAGGCGAGGGGGAGCAGCGAGAAGGCTGAGGAAGAAGGAAGGAGAAGGTGAGAGAGGGGAGGAGAAGAGGGGCAGGGCGGGCCCGGGTGTCTCAAAGGGCAAAGAGTCAGGAGACACCGGCGGAGGAGGGGAGAGAGGAGAGGAGAGTGGGGGCACGGGTGGCCCGGCGGCTGTTTAACTTTGCTTTGGTTTTGGTTTTGCTTTGTGGAGGAAATAAAGGCGGAAAAATGGTTAAAAATGGGAGGGGAAGGGTGGAGGAAAGGGAGGAGCCCGGCGCGGCGGCCTCTGTGCAAGCAGGGCACTGGAACAGCAGACGCGGTTGGACAGAAACCCCCGTAGTAACAGTGGGGACGACCCCACAACCACAACGATCAAGAGGAGGAGACTGGTAGAGGTGGAGACTGGGTTTTTGCTTTTATATTTCTTTCTTCTTCTCTTTTGTTTTATCTGTCCCTTGTCATAACCTTCGGGTTGAAAACAAGTAATGAGAGAACAAACAAACAAACAAACTGCTACCACCACCGAAGAGCTAACCGCACACTTAGAAACAATTCAACGCGTGCCCAAACGGTACACCCCTCCCTCGACAACCCCCACATCAACGAACGATGGTATAAACTCGCCGTCCACGGCATCCCCACAGACATCTACCCCGACACGAGGAAGGAATGCGCCTCCTCCGAGAAGAAATCGAACGAAGCAACAACCCGGTCACCCTGGCCCAGAACCCGCGGTACATGACGACGGCAGAAAAACTGCTGGCAAGACGGCCTCCAGTGTAGTAATTGCGGTGCGCACGCCCGACGAGTTGGCCCTCCTCAAACGCCGTAAGGTACTGGTCCTCTTCGAAGCACGAAGGGTCACCGAATACTTCACCGCGAGGAAAACCGATCAATGTCGACGGTGCCAACTCTACGGCCACCACCACGCAACCTGCACTGGACCCCCCGGACCGATCTGCGCCCTCTGTGGAAAAGACCACCCCACGGAGAACCACAACTGCACCGAATGCCGACGAGAAACGGTAAGTCGTGCTCACACACTAAGTACGAATGCAGAAACTGCGTCGAGGCTGGCATCCCCGAACATGACCATCCCGCCTTTCACAAACAATGCCCGACTCGCCTCCGCATCCACAAGGAAGCCAGAGAGGCAACCCAACCCGCCGCCTCTACCTCACCCAACCCTACAGACAAAGACACCGACATGATCCAACATGTCTAATTACAACCCATTGGCAACGACAATCCGAATAATTTCCCATAACATGAACCGCCAACGCCCAGCCCTCGACTCCCTCCTAAACAGCGCCTGCACAACAGCAGACATCATCCTACTACAGGAAATCAACATCACTGACCCCGCCTTCGCCACCACCCACCCCGCCTTCACGTTGGTCCTGCCCCCCCGCGGCGACAGAGCCTCCAACAGGACGGCGGCGTATATCAACCGCACAAACCCTTACCTGAAAGTATCACAACGCACAGACATATGTACAGACCCGGACCTCCAGGTCCTCGAGGTAGGTACAGATCTCATCCCCGCGTTTTTCCTTTTAAATATTTATAATGAACGTGACCCCGAAACCCAAACCTACACAATTCCCCGCTCCCTATCACCCCTTTCCCTCCCCGCAGATGCGTTATAACAGGTGACCTCAACGCTCACCACGCTCTATGGAACTCCGCAACACGCACACCCAAACGTGCCAGTGAACTGGTACACCTAATAGAACAGGAAAACTGGAGATTGGTTTCCGTCCCAGACACCCCGACACACTACTACCAACGGGGGACTAGATCCTCCGTTATAGACTTGACCCTGGCCTCGCCAGCCATGATGGAAGAGGTAGGGACCTGGGCCATAGACGATGAACTAGCCACCGGGTCGGACCACGAAGTAATTCGCTTCGACATCCAAACTGTGCACCCAGACATAGAACCTACCCCCCCACCGGAACGTCTCAACTGGCGGAAAACAGACTGGGCCTTGTTCTCCACGACCCTCCAAGCATCCATCTCCGCATCGACAACACAGTGGAGTCAGTACGCCTCCAACCCCACACCCGAAAACCTCGACGCCTGGGCACGCCACGCGAGAGAACATATCCTCGATGCAGCCCGCGCCTCCACCCCCGTACTACAAGTCACCCCCCGATCGAAACGTTGGTGGACAGTGGAAGTCACCACCGCCAGAAAGGATATGACCCGCGCGAAAAGAAGGGGAAAAACAGGCTCAGACACTAACCACACCATTTACCGCCGCCTACGAAACATGTATCACCGTCAGATAAGACATGCCAAGGATGCGATGTGGAAAGAATATCTAGCTCAGGCAGAAGGACCAGACGTCTGGAGGGCCTTCAAATACCCAAACCACGCGCCGTGCCCAACTCACTCGAATATCCGCGCCACAATCAACGGTAGCGAGGGAAATCTGCAGTTCGTTCGACAGAACGTAGAGGCATTTCAGATGTTATTTCCCCCACCACCTCCCCCACCCCCCCCCATCCACCCTCCCCTGTCGCAGAGAGATAGCGTGGGACGACCTTCTCGCCGTTGGAGGTCAAACAGCCATCTTTACCTCTTCCCCCTCGAAAGCCCAGGCCCCGACGGATACCTTTGGCTGGTCCTCCGCCAAGTATATCTCGCCGTCCCCCACATACCTGACCAATCTATACTCGACGCTGGGCACTGTAGGGTACCATCCCCGCGGGGTGGAGACAGGCCACGACGGTAATTATACCAAAACCTAACAGACCGGACTACGCAAATCCAAAGGCGTATACCGCCCAATCGCCCTGCTGAACTGCCTTGAAAAACGTTGGAGAAATTGATGGCGACTCGGCTCGGACAACTCGCGGAGACCCGGGAACTGTTTCACCCAGACCAAATAGGAGGCCGCCCGCAGCCATCCGACCATCGACGCCGCAATGGCACTCGTCCACGACATCGAAATGGGTAAGCACCAGAAACTTATCACCACAGCACTTTTCCTAGACGTACGCGGAGCTTTCGATAATGTCTCCGCCGACCGCCTTCAGCAGACACTACACCAGCTAGGCTGCCCCCGACAAATCCGAACATGGTGCGAAACCTTCCTCGCCGAAAGGACGACCGCTCTATCCTTCGACGGACAAACAGATCGCCAACGCCCAATTAAAACGGGAATCCCCCAGGTTCCCCAGCATCACCGATCCTGTTCCTCCTGTACTTAAGACCGCTCTTCGACGCACTAATTCAGGAACACCCATTCACGTGGACCCCCAGTTACATGGATGACGTCGCAATCGTCGTACAGAGTCGAACCCGGAAAGAAACGCACGCCTCCTGGAAAAAGTCACCAAAACAGCATTCACTTGGGCAGCTTCCAACGCCGTGGCCTTTGACGACTCAAAAACGGAACTCCTCCATTTCCACTGGGCGAGGTCAGATACAATCACAGACAACGAAAAAGTGAAACTACCAAACGGTACGATAGTGAGCCCTAGGACGCAGGGGGGAGAAAAAGATGTTGTACGATGGATTGGTATGTACCTAGACAGACGCCTTAACTTTACAGCACATGTACGTAGAAAAACAGCCGCCGCACAAAGAACGCTCAACGCGCTATGCCGATTAGCAAGATATGAAACTGGTTTGTCTCCCCTCGCGACCCGACTAATTTTCCAGGCCTGCGTCCAAACCCGTGCGGACTTTGGCGCGGAGATATGGTGGACACGACAGAGAGACCTTGCCTCGAAACTACAAACCCAACAAAATTCAGCCCTACGCCGCATACTCAACGCCTTCAACTCGACTCCCACACTGGCGCTCCATAACGAGACCGCCCTACCTCCGGTATCGATACGCCTGGACCACAAGCAACGCCAATACGCACTTCGCGTCCTCACTCTCCCTCCGACACACCCGATCGCACGCCGGTTTCCCACGTCCTTCCCCATACCGAGCTTACAATCCGCCGCTATTGAGATCGCAAACGAGTACAACCACCCGTGGCACAACACCACACGACAACCCACGCGCCCTCCTCAGCGCTCTACACTCTCTCCTCGCCTTGGCTCCCTCTCAACGCACCGGTCGAAGACCACCTCCCTCCCCGTTCCGCTCGACGCCGACGAAAACCTCTTAACCGTCGACATCCCCACAGCCCCGAAACCCGAGACAGCGCACGCCCAGCTCCTACTCCTTGACAACCTCAGACGACGCCGCAATGTCATCCTCGCCTACACGGACGGGTCGCAGACCGCGTCTGGCACCGGCGCCGGATACACCATCACCTCTGGACTACCCACCACCATCAACGCCATCGTACCTATAGGAGACACAGCTGAAGTGTTCGATGCAGAGGTGCGCGCAATTCAAGAATGCCTCTTAACGTGCTTGAAGTACACATCGCTCGCCTCAACCTCCACAACCGTCGACTGCACATCTTTAGCGACAACAAAGCGGCGCTCCAACGTGCCTCACACCTCCGACGCGGCCCCGGCCAGGAAATAGCCCACGCTATACACGAGACAGCCGAAGCCCTACTACAACACGACGTCACAGTCACCCTCCACTGGATCCCCGGTCACTCCGACAAACCTGGCAGCGATGCCGCAGACCGCCTGGCTAACAAGCCACCGAATCCCTCCCCCGTGCGAATCTACACATTACGCTCACCCGGCTACGCAAGAAAGCACGCGAAAAGACCGTTGCCGAGTGGACGCACTGGTACTCCTCCTCCGATCGACCACAACACATACTCTGCCCCGCACCGGAGACGCATGGATCCCATCTACGTCGACAACCCCCGGTGGCTCTCCACCGCGATCCTTGGCCTTCGTACAGGACACGGATACTTTCTGGACTGCCTGGCACACCCGCCGACAGACTCCTACCCATCGCGACGTTGTAGCTGCCCGCTACACCCCCCTCCAGACCCCTCGGCACCTGCTCCCTCAGCTGCCCAGACCACCAGGACGCCCGGACAACACTTCGACAGGACCTCAAACTCCACAGGAATTCCCGGATCAATTTGGACAACATCCTCTACACCCCCTCCGGCACAAAGGCTCTCTCTTCGTTTATCTCCGCGACAAAGGTCGCTACTTCGGTATGGGCTCATGCCAGGTTAAGTAGGACTCGCAGGCGAGACCACCCCCGTTTCATTGACAGCTAATAAGCAGCACCGCTTGACTTCTCCGCGCGTGTGTAGATTCGTCGCTCTCTTTTGCCTTCATGTATTCCTTGTCATTTTCTTTGCTTTTCTGTTCCTTTGTTATCGCGGGCGGAGTAGGATAGGAGAAGACAGTGGAAGGAGAAGGGACCGGGGAAGGAAGGGGGGACGGGATTGCGCGACGAGAGTTTTTCCTTTGATTATTTCCTTTCTTTTGTTTTGTTTTTAAGGGCGGAAGGGGTATACGGGATTGCACGAGGAGAGAGAGGCGCGATGGGAAGGGGCAGAGTGGGCCGGCGGAGGTTATCTTTTTCTTTTTGTTCGTGGAGGAAATAAAGGCGGGAAAAACGGCCTAAAACATGGGAGGGGAAGGGTGGAGGGAAGAGAGGACACCCGGCGCGGTGGCCTCTGTGCGAACAGGGCACTGGAACAGCAGACGCGGTTGGACAACAAGACCAACGAAGTAATAGTGGGGTCAGGACCACAAAACCACAGCCTAAGGGAGGATCAGCGGAGGTAGAGACGGGACTTTGTTTTGGTTTTTGCTTTTGACTTTCCATGTACTATAAACCTGTACCCTCGTCATAACCAATAAGGTTGCATACGAGTAATGAATAAACAAACAAACAACAAACAACAGAGTGATCCTTTTCGAATGCAGACCGAAGGAGGGGAAGAGGAAAAGGAGGTACGGAAATGGATCCGGGATGGTGCACAGAAGGATCCTTTTCGAATGTAGGCCTATGGAGACGATGAAGAGGAGGAAGACGAGGAGGAACAGGAAGGGACCTTCGATTGGATCGCATACGCCGCCAGAGGATCGCTACGGGTTGTGCAATATGACTCCGTTCAGGTTCCCTCATCCTCGAGTTCAGCCAACTCGCAACGGCAGGAACCCACCCCGTGCTCAGCGAGTGATATTGTTCCAATCGAATATCATGATTTCCTGCACGTATTTGATAAGGAAGAGGTTTCGGGGCGACCCCCACACCGCCATCACGACCATCGGATTCCGTTGGTGACGGGAGGTGTTCCGCCATTCGAACCCCTTCGCGCATTGGACCAGGGAAGGCTGAGGACGGTGAAAGAGTACTTGGACACTAGTCTTGAGAAGGGATGGATAGGCCGCCTCAACATCACCGGCGGGGGCCCCGATACACTTTGTAACAAAGAAAGATGGCACACTGGGACTCTGTGTGGACTATCGAGGACTCTACGGCTGCCCCATCAACGACCCCCCCTAAGACCACCAAACTCAATCCCCACCAAGGAACACCACCCAGCAAAGAGCGACCCCCCCCCTGCCTTTTCAACAACCACGCCGAAATCGCAAGATTTTATCGCAGATTATTGTTTCGGCAGCCCCGAATTACCTATTCGCAGCCTTTCCAGACCAGGCTCTGTGTATTTCGTTCAGTTTTCATCGAAACAGAGTTTTCAGGCCCCTGAGAAAAGCCCCGCGAACAGGTTCCATCAACACCGCCCCCCACACACATCAAAAACCATCATCCTAATCGCGGATTCCTTGTCGCTACCGCAAAAACAACTTATTCCGAGACTCCGATGCCTACCCGATCCTCCGCTGTTGAGAAACAGCCCCTCCCCCCCGACAAAGCACCTCCTCGGGCGCTCGCCAAGAAACAACGCGCTAACGCGGAGCTGCAACAGTCTGACGTGTCCGACACGGAAATGCACGTAGACACGTGCTCTGACGTCAGCGAGGACTCTCGCGACGACGACGCGTCTTCCCGCGCGGACTCCCCCACGCCTGCCACCCGCAACAACGCCAACCCCATCCCCAAGACCCCCCATAATAAGAAAACCCTACCGGACGTGAACTGCGACACCCCCGACCCTATCATCAACAATGACCCCCGTTACACCGTCCACAACACCACCGGCAAAAATAACAAATGCCAAGCCACATCCACCGCGCACTCCGTGACACACATCGCCGCCGATTCCACTTCTGTTGTAGCCGGAATCAAACGCACCCAACTTACTGCCGACACCTCCATTGATGATTCCCCCTTGACCCTCGAGCACCTATCTAACACCGTCAACACCGCCACGGACATGTTCCGACACGCAGACAGAGCCACAAACGACAGAATCTCCCAGGCGTTCCGATCTATCCACAAGTACCAATCCACAATCCGTGCCGTTCACGATCTTCTGTCCCGTATCGCCCCCTTCATACTCCCCAACGAAGACATTTCAGCCCTCCTTTCCCCCATCGAATCCTCCACCCCCGAGAACTCAACTATCCCCGCTCCACCTCCCCCCGAATCCAACGACCTCCCTTCTATTCATGCACCCTCCCCCGCTGCCTCTGCCCCCTCCCCCAAGGAACTTGCCTACTGGAAACAGCGCTGTCTTGAAGCTGAGAACGAGCTCAAGAAACACAAGATCCCCCTCCCCGTCCACGCCCCCCGCCCCGATCCGAAGCCCTCAACCCCATGGCAAGAAGAAGGACCCGCAAAGAAAAGGTTGTTCCCCGGTGCCACCCCCACGCCTCCTAAACAGACCCCTAAGCCTGCCAAAGCCCAAAAGAAACCTCCCCCCAGCCCCAGAGACATCATCATCCCCCTGCCCAGACCCCCGCTCCCTGCCAGATAGCGCGAAAGCGGCCATCGGTCTCTCCATCACCGCTGCCCTGCGAGAAACAAAGGTTCCCGACCACATCTCCATCATGACGGTCAAACGCAACATGCAAGGAAACCTCATGCTCACCCCCCCTCCGCAAACCTCTCCCGAAGAACTGACCCCCCACCTGCCCCTGATCCTCGAAGACGCCCGACGTGTACATCCCTCTTTGCTCCCCCCTAGGCTCAACGAAAAGTGGTACAAACTGGCTGTCCACGGTATCCCGACCGACTTTTTCCCAGAGACCGAGGAAGGCATGACACGCCGGAAGAATGAGATCGAACGCAATCACAACGTCAACCTTACGCAGCTACCACGCTACATGTCACACCCAGAGAAGAGGGCTGGCAAGTCAGCATCGAGCGTAATGATAGCCCTCCGATCTAGTGACAAATCTAACACCCTGAAACGCACGAAAGTTGTCGTGCTCTTCGAACCCCGCCGGGTGACTGAGTTCTTCTCAGCCCGCTCCATTGACCAGTGCTGCAGATGTCAAAAGTTCGGCCACCACCACGCCACCTGCGCCGCCGATAACGGTCCCGTCTGGGCCATCTGCGCCCTAACCCACCCGACCGAGTACCACCCATGCGCAGCCTGCCCCTCACTTACGGGTCGCAAATGCATCCACACCGTATACAAGTGCATCAACTGCGCCGACGCTGGCCTTCGCGACACCCAACACGCCGCCTACAGTACCCAGTGCCCCATCAAGGTGAACACTGTCCGAGAGGCATGGCTGAAGACCCGACCCGACGATACCCAGAACGCCATCTCCACGGAGACCAACCCCATCACAGATACTACCATGACCGCTGAATAATAAGTACAACTCATCAGCGGCGACCCTCCGGATCATATCACATGACCTGAACCGCAGCACCACCGCCCTCACAACGCTGTTGAACACAGCAAACGTAAACACAGACATCATTCTCGTCCAAGAGGTGAATGTCAAAGATCCCAAGTTTGTATTCACACACCCTGATTTTGTTTTGCTTCTTCCCCCTCATGCCGACCATAAGGTCAACCGCACCGCCGCGTATGTCTCCCGGCTCAATCCCCCACGTCCGTGTCACGCCCAGACCGGATGTCAGCGGAGACCCCGACCTCCAGGTCCTAGAGGTCAGCACCGACCTTATCCCGTCTTTTTACCTTCTCAACGTCTATAACAAACGTGACCCCAATACCAGAACCTACACCATCCCCCGCGCGCTCACCCCCCTTACCCTCCCTCGTCGATGCGTTATCACAGGGGATCTCAACTCCCATCATCCTCTGTGGAACTCCCACACGCGCAGAACAACACGGGCCGACGAGATCGTCAAACTGCTGGAATCACATAACTGGCGGCTGGTGAACGTCCCAGACGTCCCAACCCACCAATACAAGGACGGCACAGGCTCGTCGGTTCTGGACCTAACCCTGGCTTCCCCATCGATGGCAAGGGAAATAACAAACTGGGCCATCGACGACGGAATAGCCACAGGCACAGACCACGAGGTCATCCATTTTCAACTTAACTCTCTCCATCCAGACCACACGGCGGCCCCCCTCGCAACTACTTGTCTAAACTGGAACAAAACGGATTGGGATACGTTTACCAAGGAGCTCGAGCTCCTCGCGAAGGCCAGACACCCCTACTGGACACACCTCCGTGCCAACCCTTCCGCAAGCAACCTCGACGAATGGGCCGCCCTACTTCGCGACTCCATACAGAGTGCAGCGTCAAAAGCCACCCCGACCCTATCACCCACCCCGCGCTCGAAAAGGTGGTGGACTGAGGAAATCCGCCACACCCGTCGTGAAATGACCACCGCCAGACGCCGATGGAAGCTCTCCCGACTGCCCACCCCCTCGACGAATACAAACGCCTCCGTAACAAACACTACCGGACAGTGCGCTACGCCAAAGACTCGCTGTCGAAGGAATACCTCGCAGCAGCGGAAGGCGCGGACATCTGGGCGGCGTTTCGTTACACGAACCCCCGTCGCACCCAACTGACCCCGCCGGGCGAAGCCCTGGTCGGCGGCACAGAGAAACTGTGCGTTGACTTCGAGAGTAAGGTTGAAGCTTTTCAAGCGCTATTCCCTCCCCCCCCCCAACTACCCCCCACACCCATAATCCCCGCTCTTCCCCCGAAATCCCCTGGCACACGTTCACCCCCGATGAAATTCCCACTGCTATTTTTACCTCTTCCCCGAAAAAAGCCCCTGGCCCTGACACCATCATGTTCGCATGCCTTAGAAAAGCATACGACGCGATCCGCCACGCGTTCAACGCACTATACTTGGCGCTCGGCAAGCAAGGATACCACCCGAAGTGCTGGCGAGAAGCCACCACGGTGATCATCCCAAAGCCAAATAAGCCTGACTATAGCGCGGTGAAGGCATACCGACCGATCGCATTGCTTAACTGCATGGGAAAGGTTTTGGAAAATTTGATGGCGACGAGATCCAGCCTTATGGCGGACTCATATAACATCCTGCATGCAGATCAGATAGGCAGGCGCCCTAAACGCTCGGCTATCGACGCTGCGATCGCACTAACGCACGAAGTCGAAGCGAACGCTAGCCGTCGTCTAGTCACTTCTGCATTATTTTTAGACGTACGAGGCGCGTTCGACAACATGTCCTCGGACAGACTGCTCGCGGCGATGCGCACACTAGGCTGCCCCCAAGCAGTGACCTCGTGGTGCTCGTCCTTCTTAAACGACCGCTCCATCACCCTCTCGTTCGACGGCAGAACAGACACCCAGCGACCAATCAGAACAGGCATCCCTCATGGCTCCCTGGCGTCCCCAATCCTTTTCCTTATCTATCTCCGACCCCTCTTCGACACCCTTCAGAATGCCCACCCCACACTTTGGACGCCCAGCCACATGGACGACGTCGCCCTTGTTGCACACGGCCGCTCCAGAGAGGACAACGCCAGGGAACTAGAATCCGCCTTTCGAACCGCCTTTCGCTGGGCGCAGCAGAACGCAGTAGCCTTCGATGACTCTAAGTCGGAGTTGCTATACTTTCACCACTCGCGCACCGACAATCTGACAGACGGAGTCAACGTCCGTCTTCCAAACGGCACGGTGGTGACCCCGGGAACAAGGGGAGGAAAAACAGACGTTGTTAGATGGATCGGGATTTACTTCGACAGAAAACTGTCCTTTGTACATCATGTAACAATTAGACTAACGGCCACTGCTAGATCCCTCAACGCCCTCCGAAGCCTAGTGCGTCACGAGACAGGTTTGTCCCCCTCAGCCACTGGTACCCTTTACATCGCGTGACACCACACAGCAACCGCTGACCCCCCCCTGCATTTTCAACAACAACCCAAAATTTCCCGGCTCTGCCGACGGAAAACGCATTATCGCACTGAGTTTACCCCGAATCCCGATTTCCAGGCCCGAATTCCCGTTTGCCGTTGAGTTTCAGCGGAAAAACGCGATTCTGGGACCTCCGGACCGGCCAACGGGCCTTTCCATCAACGCCGCCCCACCACCCGCCCTCCGATCATCATGCAAACCTCATATTTGGTTTCGGCACACCGAATTCCCCCCCTCCCCAAATTCCCCTTTCGCCAGCAGCACTGGTTGTGGTGGACCCCAACATTTCCCCCCTTTCGGACCCCCTCTCTTCGCGAAAATTTTCTCTCGCTTAACCAGAGCCTCTCACGTGACCCGTAGCCTTCGCTTACGGCGATCCCGATTTTGCGATGGACGCTAATTCGCCCCTCCCGCCGACCCCCTCGCTTATGCAGGTACCAGTTGACACCTGCAGCCCTGCCACCCAAGTCCCGACAACCCCAAGACACCAAATCATAGCCATCGACCCCACCTCTGCGATGTCCACCGACCCCCTCGCCCGCGCAGACGCCCCGCACGCAGGCACATCCTCCACCATCGCCCCCTCCCGCAGAAACACTTCCTCCTCTTCTACCCGCAACACCGCCCGCCTCAGCAGAATCTCCAAATCCGAAATTAACCTCCTCCGACGCACTGCCGGGGAAATGAGACGTGCCGCCATTGCTCACCTCGATAACAACCCCGCCATGCGCAACCTCGACAACACCCCCGCCCTGCCAGACCCCATCGACATCGACTCCGACACCGACCTTGACGACGAAGAGGAATACGAATCAACACTCCAGCCAAGCGACGAATTCCTCGCCACCATCGCCACCATGATCTCGAAAACCACCAATGACGCCCTCTGCCCTATAGTACAATCCATCGACACCATCAACAGACGACTCAACAAAATCACCAAACCCAGCCAACTTCCATCGCAACAGCCCCAGCAACAGCCCCTCCCCGGACGGACAACCACTGCCACCCCACCCCGCGACGATCTCCAGCATTGGAAGAAGCGATGCCGAATGCTGGAAGCCACCCTCCGACACCATAATATCCACCTACCGACGTCCCCCACCCCCCGCCGCCAGAACCCACCAGCAACGCACAACCCAGCAGCACCTTGGACCTGCGGAAACGCAGCAAACGACCTTCTCTCCTCTGACTACGCCCCTCGACGCACCCCGACTGCATGCCCAACCCCACGACCACCCCGACCGCGCCCCCAATCCATCATCGTACCGTGCACCAACCCCTCTGAACTCAACGTGAACACCAGGGTTAACGTAGGAATCGCCATCAACACCACGTTGGCTAAGTCCCGGGCTCCACCCCACATGGGGGTAACTACGATAAGACAGACCTCGACCGGGAACTTTATGCTAACCATGTCGGACAACACAACTGAGGCAGAGCTGATAGAGAACTTAGTTACGATACAGACAGCCACACAGACAGTCCACACCTCCCTATCCGAACCCCGCCTGAACCAGCGTTGGTACAAACTCGCCGTTCACGGCATCCCCACAGACCTATACCCCGACACCCCCGAGGGCATGCGCCTCCTCCAGGAAGAGATCGAACGCAACAACAGCCCTGTGACCCTAATGCAACCTCCCCGCTACATGACCAGTCCGGAGAAACGTGCATGTAAGAGCGCATCGAGTTTGGTAATTGCAGTGAAAACACCCGAAGAACTGGCACTTCTGAAGCGCAGAAAGGTCATGGTACTCTTTGAACCCCGAAGAATCACCGAATTCCACTCCGCGAGAAAGACCGACCAGTGTCGGCCATGCCTGCTCTTCGGCCACCACCACTCCAACTGCACAGGAGATCGAGGACCAGTATGCGCCCTCTGCGGCCAGGACCACCCCACGGACGCCCACACATGCACTGAATGCCCCCAGAAAAAAGGTAAAAGCTGCGAACACACCCGATATCAGTGTGAAAACTGCGTAGACGAAGGCCTCGATGCGCACGACCACCCCGGGTTCAGCAAACAATGCCCAACCCGAATCCGCATCCTTCGCGAAGCATGGGCAGCCTCACAGCAAACCGCCCCTGCCACCACAAACCCCAGCGACAAGGACACCAAGATGGTCGCCCATGTATAATTACAATGCATTGGCAGAAACCGTCCGGATCATCTCTCACAACATGAACCGCCAGCGAACGGCACTTGACGCGCTTTTGAACAGCGCCTGTGATTCAGCAGACATTATTCTGCTACAAGAAATAAATATTACTGACCCTACATACGCCATAACTCACCCCTCTTTCACACTGGTAATACCACCGCGGGGAGGAAGGGACACCAACAGGACAGCAGCCTACGTGACTAAAACCAACCCATACCTCCGGGTATCCCAGCGCACCGAGGTATGCGCCGACCCTGATCTGCAAGTCCTCGAGGTGGGCACAGACCTTATCCCCGCTTTCTTTTTGTTAAATATCCATAATGAACGACACCCTGATACCCAGCTATACACCCTCCCCCGCGCCCTTACACCTCTTTCCCTCCCCCGCAGGTGCATAATCACCGGTGATCTCAACGCTCACCATGCCCTGTGGAACTCCACAACACGTTCCCCAAAGCGAGCCTCCGAGCTCGTGGACCTAATAGAACAGCAGAACTGGGCCTTCATCTCAGTCCCGGATGTTCCTACCAACTTCTACAACAAGGACGGAGCTCTTCCGTGCTCGATTTAACACTGTCGTCGCCCCACATGGCGGAAGAAGTCGTTAACTGGGCGGTTGACGACGACATCGCAACGGGATCCGCCCACGAAGTGTTCCGCTTCGAAGTGAAAACAATACACCCGGACTCAGAAGCCACATTCCCAACGCAGCGACTGAACTGGAAAAAAACCGACTGGAACCTCTTTGCGACCACCCTCCGCGCCTCCTGTGACGAAGCCACAGAGCTCTGGGCTTAATACCACGCCAACCCCACCCCAGAAAACGTCGACGAGTGGGCCAACACCCTCAGCGACAACATTGTACAAGCGGCCAAAACCTCCACCCCCGTCCTACGGGTGACCCCTCGATCAAAGAGATGGTGGACCCCGGAGGTAGCAGCCGCCCGAAAACAAATGACCCTGGCTGGCCGTCACTGGAAACGCATGAGGACCGACGACAACCACACAGCGTATAAGCAGCTACGAAACGCCTACCATCGCACTATACGACATGCGAAGGACGCAAAATGGAACTCTCGCCTTGGCTCCCTCTCAACGCACCGGTCGAAGGACACCACACGGCAACGGCGACCCCCCCCCCCTGCATTCTCAACAACGAGCACCGAAACCCCCGGTTTTCTCATCGGATTCGGATTCGCAGCACACTGTTACGTTATTCTCTGAATTTTCAGGGAATTCTACGTTGTTTTTGTTGACTTCTGTCGCAAAATCAGAGTTTTCACGAGTTTTGGCTTACCCCACCTCACGAAATGTCGCCAAAACAACGACAGAACAACGCCCGACGATCGAAACGGTCCGAAAACGCGTACAATGTTCTAGCCGACCTTCCTCATGATGGATCCAATCCTACTTTTGATGGAAGAGATGGAAAAGTTGATGAAGTTGATGGAAACTTCGCTGGAAAGCCCTTCCAGCGCGTGGTCTTGGCAGGATCACCAGTTCCTTCGGCTTCAACAAAGCAGCAACAGCCGACAACTGAACACAACCGGCTCAGTAACTACCGTCGCACATTGGTATCTGCAATTAATGATGCAATCACAGTTGACGACAGCTATGCCACCCTAGATCAACTGTTTACAGACTACTACGCCGAGTTCACTGGAGCCAGCTTCCTGGGGATACAACACATCCACCGGGACACACAGCGACGCTTCAATACCCTCGATGACACCATACGCAACAACAGCGATGAGATGCGCCACAGATTCGACGTCATGATGACGAACTTCGCCATTCTGACCGGCGAAAACACGAAGCTGCGCGCAGCATACGACTGTACACAGGCAGAAACAGCAGCTCTCAAGGCTGCTGTGGACGCCCTGACGAAGAAAATCGACGAACAGCAACAAGTCATTGCGGCGCCCCCCTCACCGAACCTCACGGCCTCTTCCTCAGCGATGGAAGGGATGACTATGCAACTGTCCGTCGTCCAACATGACATTCAGGATGTCCTGGACGCTGTTCGCAACCCTCCTGGCAAGAGAAAGCGACGGGGAAGCGACCAGAACACCGAACCCACCTCACCGACAAACAGAAGACCGGTGAACAACAAACCGAGAGTGGCATCACCGGTGCGAAGCCTGATGCACTCGAAACATGCGACTACCCCCGCCCAGGACAAGCTTGATGCCCTCAAGCCTATGTCCCCCCTACCTCTCCTCGCGATCACGTCGACCGAAGCGACACCGGAACCTCACCCTGACAGTTCATCTGTTCAGGACACACCTCTACCCGACGCCCCAAGCACTGCCCCTGCTGAGTCGAACGGATGGAAGACTGTAGAGGCGAAGGCTACACAGAGGAAGAAGCAGAAAGCGAACGAGACGACACCTACGGCAGCGCCACCCAGCAAGACCCCTACAACAAAGAATGGTGGCCGGGGAAAGAATACCCACCAACCCAGAACGACAACCTCCTCTGCAAAGAAGACTTGGGCAGAAGTCGTCAAGAGCGATCAACGTCCAGATTGTGCTTGGGAATGGCAATCTTGGACTTACGACACCACCGACAAGAAGGGGAGAGAGGCGAGGGGGAGCAGCGAGAAGGCTGAGGAAGAACGAAGGAGAAGGTGAGAGAGGGGAGGAGAAGAGGGGCAGGGCGGGCCCGGGTGTCTCAAAGGGCAAAGAGTCAGGAGACACCGGCAGAGGAGGGGAGAGAGGAGAGGAGAGTGGGGGCACGGGTGGCCCGGCGGCTGTTTAACTTTGCTTTGGTTTTGGTTTTGCTTTGTGGAGGAAATAAAGGCGGAAAAATGGTTAAAAATGGGAGGGGAAGGGTGGAGGATAGAGGGGACACCCGGCGCGGTGGCCTCTGTGCGAACAGGGCACTGGAACAGCAGACGCGGTTGGACAACAAGACCAACGAAGTCATAGTGGGGACAGGACCACAAAATCACAGCCTAAGGGAGGATCAGCGGAGGTAGAGACGGGACTTTGTTTTGTTTTTGCTTTTGACTTTCCATGTACTATAAACCTGTACTCTCGTCATAACCAATAAGGTTGCATACGAGTAATGAATAAACAAACAACAAACAGACGCAAAATGGAAGGAATACCTGGCTCAAGTGGAAGGACCAGACGTGTAACAAGCGTTCAGATACACGAACCCCCGTCGGGCCCAGCTGACCCCCAACCTCCGAGCGACAATAAACGGACAGGAAACTGAATGTAGCTCGTTCGATTCAAAAATCGAAGCCTTCCAGGACAACCCAGAAACACCATACGGCAACGGCGACCCCCTCCCTGCATTCTCAACAAGGAGCACCGAAACCCACGGTTTTGTCATCCGATTCGGATTCGCAGCACTCTGTTACGTTATTCTCTGAATTTTCAGGGAATTCTACGTTGTTTTTGTTGACTTTTGTTGCAAAATCAGAGTTTTCACGAGTTTTGGCTTACCCCACCTCACGAAATGTCGCCAAAACAACGACAGAACAACGCCCAACGATCGAAACGGTCCGAAAACGCGTACAATGTTCTAGCCGACCTTCCTTATGATGGATCTACTCCTACTTTTGATGGCATAGATGGAAAAGTTGATGAAGTTCATGGAAACCTCGCTGGAAAGCCCTTCCAGAGCGTGGTCTTGGCAGGATCACCATCTCCTTCGGCTTCAACATCAACACACCAGCAGCAAGCTACACCTGAGCACAACCGGTTCAGAGACTTTCGCCGCGATCTGGTTACTGCTATGCGGGACGCTATCGAAAAAGACGACAACGAGAGCAGCTTGAGCGCCCGATTCTGTGAACATGAACCGCTTTTCACAGGAGGAAGCCTCCTGGGGATACAACGGATCCACCGGGACACACAGCGACGCTTCAATACCCTCGATGAATCGATATGCAACAACAGCGATGCGATACACCGCAGATTGGACGTCATGATGACCAAATTCAACGATCTGCTCGGCCAAAACGAGATGCTGTGCGCAGCATACGTCTCTTCACAGGCAGAAACAGCAGCTCTCAAGGCTGCTGTGGACGCCCTGACGAAGAAAATCGACGAACACCAACAAGTCATTTCGGCGCTCCCCTCACCGAACCTCACGGCCTCTTCCTCAGCGATGGAAGAGATGACTATGCAACTGTCCGTCGTCCAACATGATATTCAGGATGTCCTGGAGGCTGTTCGCAACCCTCCTGGCAAGAGAAAGCGAAGGGCAAGGGACCAGAATACCCAGCCCACCTCACCGACAAACAGAAGACCGGTGAACCACAAAGCGAGAGCTGCATCACCGCTGCGAAGCCTGATGCACTCAAAACATGCGACTACCGCCGCCCAGGACAAGCTTGATGCCCTCAAGCCTATGTACCCCCTACCTCTCCTTGCAATCACGTCGACCGAAGCGACACCGGAACCTCACCCTGACAGTTCATCTGCTCAGGACACACGTCTACCCGATGCCCCAAGCACTGCCCCTGCTGTGACCAACGGATGGAAGACTGTGGAGGCGAAGGCTACACAGAGGAAGAAGCGGAAAGCGAAGCAGACGACACCTACGGCAGCGACACCCAGCAAGACCCCTACAACAAAGAATGGTGGCCGGGGAAAGAATACCCATCAACCCAGAACGACAACCCCCTCTGCAAAGAAGACTTGGGCAGAAGTCGTCAAGAGCGCAGGCATCAACGTCAAGATTGTGCTTGGGAATGGCGATCCGGGACTGACAACACCACCGACAAGAAGGGGAGAGAGGCGAGGGGGAGCAGCGAGAAGGCTGAGGAAGAAGAAAGGAGCAGGGGAGAGAGGGGAGGAGAAGAGAGGCAGGGCGGGCCCGGGTGTCTCAAAGGGCAAACAGTCAGGAGACACCGGCGGAGGAGGTGAGAGAGGAGAGGAGAGTGGGGGCATGGGTGGCCCGGCGGCTGTTTAACTTTGCTTTGGTTTTGTTTTGCTTTGTGGAGGAAATAAAGGCGGGAAAATGGTGAAAAATGGGAGAGGAATGGAGGAGGAAAGGGAGGAGCCCGGCGAGGCGGCCTCTGTGCAAGCAGGGCACTGGACCAAGCGACGCGATATGGACAACACACCCCAGTAGTAACAGTGGGGACAGACCCCACAATAATGGAGCACAGGGAGGAGGAAAAGGGCAGAGGTGGAGACAGGGGTTTTTGCTTTTGCGTTTCCTTTTCTTTCTTTCTTTGTATTTATCTGTCTCTTGTCATAATCTTAAGGTTGCAAACAAGTAATGAGAAAACAAACAAACAAACAAACAAACAAACGAAGCCTTCCAGAAACTATTCCCCCCACCACCTCCGCCCCCCCCCGTCCTCCCTCACGCCCCGCCGAGAACTACAATGGAACACCTTCACACCGACTGAAATCAAAACCGCCATCTTCACCTCCTCGCCAAAGAAGGCACCCGGGCCCGACGGAATTACGTTCGCCTGCCTCAGGCAAGTATACCTGGTTATCCCCGAACAAATCAACACGCTCTACGCCACACTGGGCACGACAAGATACCACCCACGCTGTTGGCGACAAGCCACAACGGTCATCATCCCAAAGCCCCATAAGCCCGACTACAGCAACCCGAACATGTACAGACCGATCGCCCTCATAAATTGCCTAGGTAAAGTCCTCGAGAAGCTGATGGCAACACGCTTGGGGGTCATGGCAGACACCCATGGTCCGTTACACAGGGACCAAATCGGAGGACGCCCTCAGCGATCCCCGGTGGACGCAGCGATGGCATTAGTACACGATGCAGAGATGGGAAAAACTAACGGCATGATAACAACTGCGCTCTTTCTAGACGTCCGTGGGGCGTTTGACAATGTCTCTGCCGACAGGTTGCAGCAAACCCTCCGCCAACTCGGCTGCCCGAAACCGGGGATCTCGTGGTGCAAGTCCTTCCTCGAGGACCGCACAATCGCCCTCGTTTTTGATGGCCGAACCGACAGACAATGCCCGGTCAAGACCGGAATCCCGCAAGGTTCCCCCGCGTCCCCCATACTGTTCCTGCTATATCTACGCCCGCTATTCGACATGTTAGAACAGGTACACCCTTACGCATGGACGCCTAGCTACATAGACGACGTAGCTATAGTCGTTCAAGGCAGAACGCGCAAAGACAACGCACGCGCACTGGAAACGGTCACGGCGACAGCTTTCAGATCGGCCGACGCGAACGCGGTAGCTTTCCACGACTCCAAGTCGGAACTACTCACTTTCACTGGGCTTGCGCCAATACAATTACCGCAGAAGAGAAGGGAGAGGTGCCGAATAGGACAGTGGTCACACCGGGTACGCAGGGAGGGGAGAAGGACGTAGTACGATGGATCGGGATGTACTTAGATAGAAGACTTACCTTTAGACAACATGTAAACAAGAGAGCAACTGCAACACGAAGGACCCTTAACGCACTGTGTAGGCTCGCACGATACGAGACAGCAAAACACAGCACTCCGCCGGATCCTGAACGCATTCGCCTCCACACACGTCCTGGCCTCCATAACGAAGCCGCGCTTCCCCCAGTAATGACCCGGCTCAACAACCGGCAGCGGAAGTACGCTCTTCGAATCCTCACCCTCCCGGCTTCACACCCAATCATCGACACCACACAGCAACCACTGACCCCCCCCTGCATTTTCGACAACAACCTCAAATTTCCCGGCTCTGCCGACGCAAATCGCTTCATCGCGCTCAGTTTACCCCGAATCCCGATGTCCAGACCCGAATTCCCGTTTACCGTTGAGTTTCAGCGGAAAAACGCGATTCTGGGACCTCCGGACCGTTCAACGGGCCTAGCCATCAACGCCACCCCACCATGCGCCCTCCGATCAACATACAAACCTCATTTTCGGTTTCGGCATACCGAATTCCACCCCTCCACAGATTCCCCTTTCGCCAGCAGCACTGGTTGTGGTAGACCCCAACATTTCCCCCCTTTCGGACCCCCTCTCCTCGCGAAAATTTTCTCTGGCTTAACCAGAGTCTCTCACGTGACCTGTAGCCATCGCTTACGGAAATCCCGATTTAGCGATGGACGCTAATTCGCCCCTCCCGCCGACCCCCTCGCTTATGCAGGTACCAGTTGACACCTGCAGCCCTGCCACCCAAGTCCCGACAACCCCAAGACACCAAATCATAGCCATCGACCCCACCTCTGCGATGTCCACCGACCCCCTCGCCCGCGCAGACGCCCCGCACGCAGGCACATCCTCCACCATCGCCCCCTCCCGCAGAAACACTTCCTCCTCTTCTACCCGCAACACCGCCCGCCTCAGCAGAATCTCCAAATCCGAAATTAACCTCCTCCGACGCACTGCCGGGGAAATGAGACGTGCCGCCATTGCTCACCTCGATAACAACCCCGCCATGCGCAACCTCGACAACACCCCCGCCCTGCCAGACCCCATCGACATCGACTCCGACACCGACCTTGACGACGAAGAGGAATACGAATCAACACTCCAGCCAAGCGACGAATTCCTCGCCACCATTGCCACCATGATCTCGAAAACCACCAATGACGCCCTCTGCCCTATAGTACAATCCATCGACACCATCAACAGACGACTCAACAAAATCACCAAACCCAGCCAACTTCCATCGCAACAGCCCCAGCAACAGCCCCTCCCCGGACGGACAACCACTGCCACCCCACCCCGCGACGATCTCCAGCATTGGAAGAAGCGATGCCGAATGCTGGAAGCCACCCTCCGACACCATAATATCCACCTACCGACGTCCCCCACCCCCCGCCGCCAGAACCCACCAGCAACGCACAACCCAGCAGCACCTTGGACCTGCGGAAACGCAGCAAACGACCTTCTCTCCTCTGACTACGCCCCTCGACGCACCCCGACTGCATGCCCAACCCCACGACCACCCCGACCGCGCCCCCAATCCATCATCATACCGTGCACCAACCCCTCTGAACTCAACGTGAACACCAGGGTCAGCGTTGGACTCGCCGTCAACACCGCTTTGGCTAAAACCCGGGCTCCACCTCACATGGGGGTAACTACGATAAGACCAACTGCGAACGGGAACCTTATGCTAACCATGTCGGACAACACAACTGAGGCGGAGCTGACGGAGAACGTAGCTACGATACAGGAAGCCACAAAGACAGTGAACACAAGACACGGCAACGGCGACCCCCCCCCCTGCATTCTCAACAACGAGCACCGAAACCCCCGGTTTTCTCATCGGATTCGGATTCGCAGCACTCTGTTACGTTATTCTCTGAATTTTCAGGGAATTCTACGTTGTTTTTGTTGACTTTTGTCGCAAAATCAGAGTTTTCACGAGTTTTGGCTTACCCCACCTCACGAAATGTCGCCAAAACAACGACAGAACATCGCCCAACGATCAAAACAGTCCGAAAACGCGTACATCGTTCTAGGCGACCTTCCTCATGATGGATCTACTCCTAGTTTTGATGGAAGAGACGGACAAGTTGATGAAGTTGATGGAAACTTCGCTGGAAAGCCCTTCCAGAGCATGGTCTTGGCAGGATCACCAGTTCCCTCGGCTTCAACACAGCAGCAACAGGCGACAACTGAACACAGCCGGTTCAGTCACTACCGTCGCTTGTGTGTATCTGCGATTAATGAGGCAGTCGCAGTTGATGACGACTATGTCACTCTAGATCAACTGTTTAAAGACAACCACGCCGAATTCACTGGAGCCGGCTTCCTGGGGATACAACAGATCCACCGGGACACACAGCGACGCTTCAATACCCTCGATGACACCATACGCAACAACAGCGATGAGATGCGCCACAGATTCGACGTCATGATGACGAACTTCGCCATTCTGACCGGCGAAAACACGAAGCTGCGTGCAGCATACAACTCTACACAGGCTGAAACTGCGGCTCCCCAGGCTGCTGTGGACGCTCTGACGAAGAAAATCGACGAACAGCAACAAGTCATTTCGGCGCCCCCCTCACCGAACCTCACGGCCTCTTCCTCAGCGATGGAAGAGATGACTATGCAACTGTCCGTCGTCCAACATGACATTCAGGATGTCCTAGATGCTGTTCGCAACCCTCCTGGCAAGAGAAAGCGGTTGGGAAGGGACCAGAACACCGAACCCACCTCACCAACGACCAGAGTACCGGTCAACCACAAACCGAGAGCTGCATCACCGGAGCGAAGCCTGATGCACTCGAAGCACGCAACCACTGCCGCCCAGGCAAACTTGATGCCCTCAAGTTAAAGTCCCCCCTACCCCTCCTTGCAATCACCTCGACTGAAGCGAAACCGGAACCTCAGCCTGACAGTTCCTCTGGTCAGGACACAACTCTACCCAACGCCCCAAGCACTGCCCCTGCTGAGACCAACAGATGGAAGACTGTGGAGGCGAAGGCTACACAGAAGGAGAAGATGAAAGCGAAGGAGACGACATCTACGGCAGCGATACCCAAACAGACCCCTACAACGAAGAATGGTGGACGGGGAAAGGATACCAACCAACCCAGACAGACAACCCCCTCCGCAAAGAAGACTTGGGCAGAGTTCGTCCAGAGCGGAGGCATCAACGTCCAGATTGTGCTTGGGAATGGCAATCTTGGACTTACAACACCACCGACAAGAAGGGGAGAGTGGCGAGGCGGGGCAGCGAGAAGGCTGAGGAAGAAGGAGGGAGAAGGGGAGAGTGTCAAGAATCAACAATGACATGTTGATAGGAGCTATGGTTGCGTCAGCAATGCATGGGCGTTGGGAATCACGGTCACGGTGTGGTACTTGGCTACCACGGGACGACGAGAATAGCAAAGGAACAAGAAGACCACGGGGGACAAGGTGGAAAAAGGAACAAGAAGGTCGCGGGGTCAAGGAGGAAAAAGGAACAAGAAGGTCGTCGGGGAAGAGGTGGAACGAGGTGGGACGAGGGAAAGCGAGATGAAGCAGGACGGAGCTCGGCGAAGCTTCGGTACAGCTTCGGTGAGCTATGGGGAGCTCCGGAGGATACGGCGAGGAAGGTAACACAGCTCGGTGGAGCTCAGTGGAGCTCGGTGGAGCTCGGTGGAGCTCAGCCGAGCTGGGAAAAAGAGCCGGAAGAAGTTTCGGCAAGGAGCGGAGGTGGGAGCGACGGGAAGGTGACGCTCGAAGGTGGATCGAATACGGAGCTGCGGGAGAGCTCGCGTAGGATTAGGAAAGCGCGTCGCGCGTTTCGGAAGGCGAGGAGAAATAGGAAGAAACCAGAAAAAGGATACGCGATCATTTATCAGATATATGTTTGTAATTATTATTAGTTAGTTAGTAGTATGGGAAACAAAGGGGCGTGGTGACTTACGGGAATTATGGGAAGCTCCGGGGGTCGGACTGCTGGGCATGAGCCCCTCGGGTTACGAGGAGAAGGAGGAGATTAATGGATATATAAAGGAGAGGGGAGGAACGCTGTATTTAGTCTTCACGCAATCAATTGCCTTTCACCCCAACTTACCTTGACCACTCAAAGATTGTCTGTCTGTGTGCTGAACGAGATCACGCAAAACCCAGAGCCCCCAACCCTAACCCCTTCCATCGTCACCTATCACTCCTCCCTCCCAACCGGCCACGCTACCAAGGAGACAGCCTGCCTACCTTGATAGGTACCAACGAAGGAACAGACGTACCTTTGTGTGTCGCCTACCTCAGATATCGATATCTGCGTGGCGTACCTAACATTTGATTGCGTCTCCCCCCGAGGTACCTGACACACCCAAAGAACGACCGTCCAAACAAGAAAAAACCCTGGATCCCTTCCAGTTACGAGATCTCGGCGAAGCTATCAGCGATTACGCCACACCAGCCAGCCCAGTGACGCCAGAACAACCTTCGAGACCCCAGTCCCCAACGACGAACGAAGAAGATAACTCCGGAATGACGACCCCTCACGGAACTGCGGGAGCCTCCCTTCCCCCCGTCCAGATGACGACCGATCCACTGCAAACCCTCTTGCAACAGTTGTATCAACCTCCCCCATCCAGTCAACCTAAGATCGAAGACCCCGAGCTCTATCACGGCGAAAGAGCCAAGTTAAGAGCGTTCCTTATCCAATGTGAGCTCAAGTTCAACTGTGAACCGAGCACATTCGATAGGGATGCGAAAAAAGTCAATCATGCCAGCGCCAGGTGTAGGGGAAACGCCTGGGCATGGATCGAACCATCAATGAAAGAGGAGGGAGTGAGTGAGTATGAAACCTGGAAGGGTTTCAAAACAGCTATTGGTAGAGCCTTCGGAGAAGCCGACAGCAATGAAGTAGCACGGCGAAAATTCAAAAACATTGAGCAAGGAAACCGCTCTGCTGCTTCTTATTGGGCCGATTTCCAAAGACTAATGGCGGATTTGGATTATAACGACTCAATGTACATCGATCAGTTCCATGACGGGTTGAACATGGAAGTACAACGACAACTGGCCCTGTTAGATGACAGACCACGCAATATCACGGACTACGTAAACAAATCTATTGCCCTTGACAATAGATTGTTCAACTTCCGAACACTTCGAACTCGAAACGACAACCAGTACTACCGGGAATTCCGTGATACCCATGTCAGCCACCCCCGAATGCATGAAAACCACATGTCCGACCCTACACCGATGGAATTAGATGCAAACCGAAGAACCAGAGGAAAGGACCGAATGGAAGAAGAGAAGAGAAGACGAAACAATGAGTGCTTCAACTGTGGGAAGACAGGACATTTTTCCGCTGGCTGCCCTAACAAAAAGCCTTATCCTCCAAGAAGAACCTACCGTGCAGCCGAAGCAATGCTGAGCGAAGAGGTACAAGAAGACGAGTCGGGAAAAGAGGATCCCCAGGAGTAAGAAGTCCGACGCCGCTCCTGGGAAAGAAGAACATCGAACCAAAACCCCCCGACCGCCCCCTCATGATATCAAGCGTAGGACGATACCAACGGGACGAAAAAATTATCTTGGAAGTCACTATTCAAGGAAAAAATAACAAGACACACCATACAACCGCCATGGTCGACTGCGGGGCTACCGAAAATTTCATTGACCAAGATTACGCATACCAAATCAAACTGCCCCTAAATAAAAAAAACAATACCGAGAAGAGTCCTCGCAGTTGACGGAAGAGAAATTGCAAGTGGGCCAGTGACCCACGACACCACCGTTAAGTTAACCATCAACAATCATCGCGAAGACATAAAACCCCACTGCATCACTATTGGGAACTCACCGATAATAATGGGATTACCATGGTTAAAAAAGCACAATCCAGATATTGATTGGAAGGAAGGAAGAGTAACGTTCGACTCCGAGAAATGCGCAAAATACTGATTGGAATAATCACCACACGCCAGAACTATTCCCGAAGAATCAGCAATACGACAATACCAACGGGACCGCGTACAAACAACACAAGGCAAAGGAAACAAAAGCCACGAGGACCAGGAAGACTCGCTAAGCGAACTTTCTTCCGCGTACGAGGAGATATTCTTCATAAATGAGTCGAGCGAACGCTATCATAACGGACCAGAGGAAAAGAAAGACGCCGAGAAACCCACCTCCCTGGCACAACAAACACCAGAAAAAATCGTACCGCGGGAATACCACGACTATCTATCAGTGTTTGGAGACAACGACAAATCTGTCCTACCGCCACATCGACGCCAAGACCAACAAATCCCATTACTGGAAAATCAATCACCGCCCTTCGAACCATTGCGAGCTCTTGACGAAAATCGACTTCAAGCACTGAAAGAATATATCGATAGTACCTTGGAAAAGGGTTGGATCAGAAGCTCAACCTCCCCGGCGGGGGCCCCAATCCATTTTGTAAAAAAGAAAGACGGGGGACTCCGCTTATGCGTGGACTACCGGGGGCTTAATGCCATAACCATCAAAGATCGGACTCCCCTGCCATTGATTGGAGAAGCCTTGGATCGACTATCAAAAGCGAAGATTTACACCAAGTTAGATGTTAGAGACGCATATCACAACTTGCGGATAGCCAAGGGGGACGAATGGAAAACCGCTTTTCGGACGAAATATGGTCTCTATGAATATCTAGTAATGCCCTTCGGATTCACCAATGCACCAGCGTCATTCCAGCGTTGGATCAATGAGGTACTCAGCGACTATCTCGACATATTTTGTATCGCATACCTAGATGATATTTTAATTTACTCCGACAATTTGCAACAACATCGTGACCATGTACAACTAATCCTAACACGAATCCGAGATGTAGGCCTCAAACTAAAGGCAACAAAGTGTGAGTTTCAAACGCATAAAACGGAGAACCTCGGATACATCATCGCCCCAGAAGGAATCTTGATGGACCCGGAAAAGGTCAGAGCGGTAAAAGCATGGAAAGAAGCAACGAACGTAAAAGGAATCCAAAGCTTCCTTGGATTTGCAAATTTTTATAGAAGGTTCATATGAGATTTCAGCAAAATTACCACACCGCTCACGAAACTCATCCGAAGAGATACACCCTTTGTCTGGGACGATGTGGCACAGCAAGCGTTCGATAACATTAAGCTCGCCATGATAACCCAACCCATCTTACGCCATTTCGATCCCAGCCAACCCATTACCCTAGAAACAGACGCATCCGATTACGCTATCGGTGCGGTCTGCTCTCAAGCAGACTCGGACGGTGTGCTACATCCGCCTGGATACTTCTCCCGAAAGTTAAAAGATGCCGAACGAGATTATGACAAACATGATAAAGAATTACTTGCAATTGTGGAAAGTCTACAAAAATGGGCAACTTATTGCAAAAGTACCCAACAACAAATCAAAATACTGACGGACCACAAAAACTTGGAGTATTGGCAAACAAAAAAAGATCTCAATCTACGCCAGGCACGGTGGGGAGAAGTACTTGCCAATTATGACTTCCGCATTGTGTATAGACCGGGCAAATTGGCTGGAAAGCCGGACATTCTTTCCCGCGAGTCAGGAGACTCGCCCTGGGAAGGGGAGGCGAAACATCGAGAAAACAAGGATCGCATCTTACTCCCGGAAGAAACTTTCGTTGTCAATACCACTGAGGTAGTAAAAATTAAAGAAGATCGGGAAATAATAAAATTAATAAAAACAAAAATGGCGACTGATCCAGAAATACGAGACGTCCTGAAGAAGTTACGAAGCGGCGAATGACAAGATGATAAGGTAGCACTAGGACTGTGCAAGGAACGGAACGGGCTATTGACATACGAGGGACGCATCTGGATACCTCAAGATGACGAACTCCGTCTGCAAATTCTCCACGATCACCACGACGCACTCGTCGCCGGTCATCCAGGGCGAGCTCGAACACTTGAACTCCTCTCCAGAAAATACTACTGGCCACAACAGCGTCAATACGTACAGAGGTACGTAGACAACTGCGATACGTGCAAACGAATAAAACCAATCCGCCATGCCCCCTTCGGACTCCTCAAACCATTGCAACTACCAACGAGACCATGGGACTCCATATCCATGGACTTTATCACCGGATTACCTGAAACGGAAGGAAGTAATTCGTTGTGGATTATAGTGGATCGACTCACCAAGATGGCCCACTTTGTTGCATGTAACGACACGATAGGTCCGAAAGACTTAGCCAAAGGATTCATCACCCACATAGTACGAGGCCATGGCCTCCCCAACAGTATCGTATCCGACCGAGGGTCGTTGTTTACCTCGAAATTTTGGAAACAAATAATGGAAGCCATGGGAACAACTCGGAACCTCAGTACAGCATTTCATCCCGAAACGGATGGGCAGACAGAAAGAACAAATGCTACGCTGGAACAATATTTACGAGCATATTGTAATTACCAGCAAGATAACTGGAAAACACTGTTGCCCATCGCCGAATTTTGTTACAACAATACCAAATCCAAAACCCTAGGGATTACTCCGTTCTACGCAAACTATGGATATCACCCGAGATTTCAACCGGACCCTAGTACAGCAAAAAATCCCACCCCCGATGTATTAGATTATGTTACCTCATTAAATAATCTACAAAATCAACTACGTACAGAAATACAATGGGCACAGGCCGAACAAGCGGAACAGGCAAATAGGAAAAGGAAACCCGACCCCATCCTAAGAAAAGGAGATAAGGTATGGCTAAAAAGGAAGTTCATAAAAACAACCCGCCCTTCGAATAAATTAGATTACAAGCTATTAGGGACCTACACCATCCTCGAAAAAATAGGAACAAAAGCATATAAACTCGAACTTCCCCCCAGCGTAAAAATCCACCCTGTCTTTCACCTCTCCCTCTTAGAACCCACCACAACAAAGTATTCCCCTATCCCCGGACACACCAAACCCCCTCCTCCGGCGATCATCGTGGATGGACAACAAGAGTGGGAAGTCGAAGAAATAATTGACTGCCGCTACTACCGAAAACAACTACAGTATAAGGTCAAGTGGAAGGGATTCCACGACGAGGCTAAGACCTGGTATCCCTCCGGCAACTTCAACAACTCCCCAGAAGCCATCCGGGACTTCCACCGGAAATACCCCCGTAAACCAGGACCCAAAAACTAGCAATGAGAAACGATTCCCCGCAGGAGTACACCTCCCCGGAAGAGACGATGGTCCGGAACCACGATCTGACCTTTCCGCTGCCTTTCTTCGATATACCCCACGAAAACCTGCACTGGACCTTCTGTCGCGGAGACCAGTGTACTACTCACCAAGAACAAAAACACCAGAAAAACCCCTTTAATCCTCCCGGAGAAAACGGATACCCGACGGACCACTGCTACTGTGGCGAAACTCATTCCCCCGAACTCGAATAAGTCATCCGAACCCAACGACTTAACCCCCGAAAAGCCTGCCGAGGATGGCAACAAGCACGACGCATCTGCCATCAATGCGGATTCCTCGTCAACCTGACCCAGCACTCCTCACTATGCCGAATCCCTGCGAGAATCCCCGAACTCACCAATTACGACGAAACCCACACGACGCTACCCAACCCAGAAGAACCCAGAAAACCCAACCTCCCTGAATACTCTTCTCAGGGTCAAGCTCAACCAACGCATACCCCCGATACGGAACGACCTCCCGAACCAGAGCCCCGGTCACCCTACTATCCTCTAACCCCGGGTCCCCAACCAATTCCCCATCACCGACGAACTCAGGAATCCACTCACCTATCAGACGCAAGAAGCCTCGTCGGAGCCTCGGCCCTGGAAAGGGGGCTAATGTCAAGAATCAACAATGACATGCTGATAGGAGCTATGGTTGCGTCAGCAATCGTATGGGTGTTGGGAATCACGGTCACGGTGTGGTACTTGGCTACCACGGGACGACAAGAATAGCAAAGGAACAAGAAGACCACGGGGGACAAGGAGGAAAAAGGAACAAGAAGGTCGCGGGGTCAGGGAGGGAAAAGGAACAAGAAGGTCGTCGGGGAAGAGGTGGAACAAGGTGGGATGAAGGAAAGTGAGATGAAGCAGGACGGAGCTCGGCGAAGCTTCGGTACAGCTTCGGTGAGCTATGGGGAGCTCCGGAGGATACAGCGAGGAAGGTAGTACAGCTTGGTGGAGCTGGGTGGAGCTCGGTGGAGCTCGGTGGAGCTCGGCCGAGCTGGGTAAAAGAGACGGAAGAAGTTTCGGCAAAGGAGCGGAGGAGGGAGAGACGGGAACGTGACCCGGGAAGGTGGATCGAGTACGGAGCTGCGCCAGAGCTCGCGTAGGATTAGGAAAGCGCGGCGCGCGTTTCGGAAGGCGAGGAGAAATAGGAAGAAAGCAGAAAAAGGATACGCAATTATTGATCAGATATATGTTTGTAATCATTATTAGTTAGTTAGTTAGCATGGGAAACAAAGGGGCGTGGTGACTTACGGGAATTATGGGAAGCTCCGGGGGTCGGACTGCTGGGCATGAACCCCTCGGGTTACGAGGAAAAGATGGAGATTAATGGATATATAAAGGAGAGGGGAGGAACGCTGTATTTAGTCTTCACGCAATCAATTACCTTTCACCCCAACTTACCTTGATCACTCAAAGGTTGTCTGTCCGTGTGCTGAACGAGATCACGCAAAACCCAGAGCCCCCAACCCTAACCCCTTCCATCATAACCTATCACTTCTCCCCCCAACCGGCCACGCTACAAAGAAGACAGCCTGCCTACCTTGATAGGTACCAACGAAAGAACAGACGAGCCTTTGTGTGTCGCCTACCTCAGATATCGATATCTGCGTGGCGTACCTAACATTCGGCATAGATGAGAATATTGTCAAGGTAGACAATGAGGCCTTGAGCGAGTAAGTCCCGGAATATGTGATTCATCATATTCTGGAAAGTTGCCGGTGCATTAGAGAGTCCAAATGGCATCACTGTGTATTCATACAGCCCATATCTGGTTTTGAAGGCTGTCTTCCATTCGTCTCCGGGCTTTATCCTGATTAGGTTATAGCCGTTTTTGAGATCAATTTTGGTGAAGATTTTGGCACCGCGAACTCGATCCTGTAGTTCGGTCATGATCGGTAAGGGGTACCGGTTTGCTATGGTCACTTTATTTAAGCCCCGGTAATCGACACAAAGTCGTAGTCCTCTGCCATGGGGTTTTGGGACGAAGATGATTGGTGCCGCTGCTGGGGATTTTGAATGTCTAATTTTACCCAGTTCCAACATTTCTTTTAGATATTTCCGAAGTTCCGTGAGCTCGGCTTCGTTCAAGGGGTAAATTGGTCCCCATGGCGGCTGTTCCCCTTCCTTGAGGTCGATTGCATGATCGTATGGCTTATGATCCGGTAGTTTGTCCGCTAATTCCTTTCCTAAGACCTCGCATAGGGGCCGGAACTTATCAGGTATGATGCAGGCTGGGTTGATGTCGGTTGCGTCTGAAGTAACAGCGGCAACATACCCAATCACTGTGGCATCTTCATTGAATAGGATGTCTGGATCCAACGAGAGCGAGAATTCTTGTGCTGCGGCTAGCGTGCAGTGTTGTTTGCAGAAGTTGGTATCCAAGGTAATGTCGTTGGGATTTCCCCAAAAGTGGTTCGGTTGGTGTTTTGCCATCCACCAACAGGGCAGGATGATGTCTGTTCCTGCTTCTAACAGCATGATTTCGAAAGTTTCTCTGGTGTAGTGCTGTCGGTATTGTAAGAGAAGGGAATGTGTGAAAGCCTGTCCAGCCTCACGTAGTGCAGATCCGTCTGCTCCATTGATGCGTAAGGGGTGGTTTCGATTGATGTGGGGCAGATTATGTCTTGCTACAAATGTCGAACTGATAATAGGGATTGCTGCTCCAGTATCAAACATTGTCCGAACGCAGAACACCCGTTCCCCTGGTACTGATATGTTCATTTTGACTATGGGCCGTGGCCCGGACTTTGGGGGTTCATTTTCAACTTTTTTCGTGAGTTTAGCCTTTTTACTGTGTTTTTGAGGGTTTTGTGTTTTTGTCCGTTTAACGCCGCAAATCGAAAGATGTCTATGGTTCAATGCGTCTTGATCTGGTTGACCGTGCTTGCGCATCGTAGCCGGTCTTGTCAGTTTAAATCCGAATGTTCGGATCTGATTTCCCAAACACGGGGAGATTCTGGTGAACACGGCGCGACCGCGGCTACCTGCTTAGCCTTCTTGGTGGGTCGCTCCTCTTCGGATTCCTCATCGTCAGCTTCATCGTCGGTTGATCTTGCTCTTTTCTTTCGGTTCACCGCAGCCACTTTTGCTGCAAGTTCGGTACCTTGGGAGGTCTTCTTCGCAAAACATTCCAATGTGTGATGGCTGGAACGTCCGCATCTCCAACAGGATGCCTTATCCGCCTTATACTGATCGATTTCAGATTGTGGCACACCGACCAATGCGTCCCGGGTGCTCTGAAACTTCTTCTCCTTTGGTTTGTTGGAGGTTGAGGGCCTATCCGTCTGGTTATCCTTCGATTTCTGGTGGCGTCCTTTATCTTTCTCATTCTTCCTTGTAGACCTATCTTTTTCCGGCTGGAAATCGATTTGTTGTAGGAGTGGATTCTCCTTTCGATTCTTCTCGTTTTCTCTGTTGGTGGCCTTCTTTACAAGGGCGGCCTTGAAGAGTTCGAATGACGGGTCGTATAGATCTTCGGTCAGATCCGTCGCTGCTCGGACGACCTCGTCCTCGAACGACTGAGCATACATCTCTCGGAGAACCTCTCCCTGAAGCTGAGCCTTCTCCTGGTAGATCGACATCCGGATTCCCCACTGGTCGGCGGGAAGCCCGGTCTTGTGCCAGCCCGGGAGGTGTTTCCAACGAAGCTTGTTCATTTTCGCGGTGTAGTTCCGCCTCTCATGTGGGTCGCGGAAGTATTGAGTCATTGCCGCCGCGTAGGTTTCCCAGTTGTCTTGTTGCTTAGAGGACTCCCACGTGTCGACGCGATTCTGATGCCATTGGCGTGCATCGCCCTTGAGAAAGGATCCAAGCCAGTGGATCTTTTGAAGGTCCGTTTGATAGTCAATCGCTCGGACTGTCATAAACTCCTTAACGGCCTTGAACCATGGCATGAACTCTGCCTTTTCTCCAGAAAATGATTCTGGCTCTTTCATCTTAGGAGCTTTACCAACGACTACGGGTGCCCTGTTTTTTGACACCCTATTCTTCTTATCCTTTTTGCGCAGCTCCCGAATGTATCGCCGAATTTCCTTTGGGACTTGTTCGGCACACCTTGGTGCAGAGTCTGAATCAGAATCGGAGGATTCAGAGCTGCTGCTGTCAGGTGGAGGAGGAGGAGGGGGTATACGTCCGTTTGGTGGACTGCTTCCCCGTCTAGAACCTCTTCGGGAGGCTTGGATGGATCCCCGTCCATTTCGTTCATTTGGTCTAGGAGGAATTGGCGGTGGCAGATTATAAAGGGAGTCATCATCTCCCTGGTCGTCGGGTTCGGAATCGGTCATGTCGTGGTCACTCTCCGGTGAAGGGGCCCGACCATCTCTGCAACGTCCTTGGATCACTTCACTGATTAGTGACGCTACATCGGCTTGCCTACCCGGGCCTGCAACCCTTTTGACCTGCTCCTGTAATTCCAGCTCAATGGCCTTCCACTTGTTGTCGAAAGCGGCCTGTAATTCTTCTCTTTCGCGTTGACTTGCCGCGGCGGCCTCGTCTTGTTGTTTCTTCAGACGATCATGATCAGCCTGTTGTCGTTTCTGGAGCTGTGAAAGGCGGTCCATTTCCTTTCGGACTCTCTTTTTCTCGTCCGCTAAGTCCGCCTTTAATGCAGCTTCCTTATCTTTCAACTCCTGCTTGTCTTTGGCCATCCGGGCCTCCAGGTCCTTTTCCTTTTGTCGTAATTCTGCTGCCCATCGTTCGCAGCTGGCGTTCCATTCCTCCTGTTTTGTGGCTTCCGCTCGATAGTAAGCCATAATGATTTGTTGATTGTTTTCTAATTTCTCGGTATACGCCTCTAGGGTCACCTGTCGATGGACTTCGTCATTGACCCGAGTGATTTGGAGGTCCTCCATTTGTCGTTGAAGCTGAGTGTATGCTTCGGCGACCTCCATAAATTGGCGGTTGGTGAGGTTGAATTGGGCATTGACCGCATTACCCATCTGTTGTTGTGTTTGTTGCAAGGCTTGGTCCAAGTTGACTTGGATGTTTTCGTATGCCGTTTGCATATTCATGAACATCCGGATTGCATCGCCCTCGTCGTTCTGGATTTGGCCGCGTAAGTTGCTGATGTCTACAGCAGTACGAGCCAGTTGTCTCATCAGGTCCTCAGCCCATGGTGGGATGCTCGGGATACTGATGGAATCTGGTAACCCACTCATTTCTACCTCATTGCTGGAGTTGTCGGGGTCAGCACTGAGGAGAGCCCATGAGGGGAGGGGCTGGAATTCGTATTCCATAGGTTCAGCCATGTCGTAATATGGTGGCTGATAACTACTTCTCGATTCACTCGGTGAGGTATATGAGTAAACTTATAGTGTAAACCGGGGGTCCTAGGGTAATGGACGGCCGGGTAACTCTGAAATTCCCGAAAGAAAAGAGAGAAGCAATAATTCCAAGAAGGGGAATTATTACTTCTCAAGGGAATTCTTCTAACGGAAAGTAGAGGTGATAACAGTTATAAGTTTAAACTCTCCTGTGTATCTCAGGGAGCGTTTCGAGAGTATCGGGTCTGGTGGTCGTTTCTTGAAGAGGGACGACCGGAGGTATTGTCTTGATTTGAGGTATGGTATAGATTTGATGGCGTCGGGTATTGACTTATGAGAAGGCAATAACCCTTCGTGGGATGTGTGGTTGTATTCGGAACAATGGTGATTGCGTTGCTGGATGATGGCTTCTTCGAGTGGGGGCTTTTGGCACTTTTATATTTTTCTTATCTTGAGCTCCCCACTCATATACCCTGCAAGCACTGTGCGGTGGGCGGAAGTGGAAGTACCCTAAGACGTTGGTTGGCTACACCTAAACGTGATTTTTCCACCATACAAAATGCAACTTTTGGTAAAAACGCTAATGTCGCGAATATACTTTAAGACATCCTCCGGGCCGTTATCCGGATGATGCCTTAGTCGTTTGCTATTGCCTAGACTTGATCTTTTCGTCGTTTGCACTTGATGTCATAAATAATAATAAGGCATCGGAATGCATTTCGAAGAATGTGCATTGCAGGACCGGCTGACGCGTTCCTGCAACTAACGTCGGACTTCGATATCCGGTTGGCGATTCCGTCGCCTCCGGTGAAGTCGTTTGTATGATCTGATGATGTCGTCATGGTCGGCAATAGACTGTGGGCCTTCCGGGGGTCCCTAATAGGAGGTGGTCCGATGGTCCGTTCATCGTTCGGTCGTCTCGTCATATTGGCAGTTCGAAGGTGCGTTTGCGAAGATAAGGTTTCCGGTGATAACTACCCAAAGAGGTAGTTAACTCCTTATCTCCTCCGGCCGACTAGACTCCGCTGTCGTAAGATGTTTTTCGGCTTATCCGGTTTCCTCCGTCGGTCAGGCGTAATGCCTCGGTCACATATGACTATGTTTTCTTGTTTTACGGCAAAGTGTTTCGTGAATACATTATCCCATTTAACTTAAATACAGTTCTTTCCCTCCTAACCTTTCTATCCTCATCAACCTCGATATCTGTTTCCTGCGGTGACCTACTTGCGTCACATTCTCCTTTCTATTCGTATGTATATCTGGCCCGCCGGGTCTCTTAGTTCCACGACCCTTTCTGGACGGTTTTCTCGTATACGGCGGAAGAGGTGCGTTCGCTCAAAGGCTTCGGTAAGTCTTCGAGTGAGGCCCTAAGGTTATAAGTATTCCAGGTTTTTATCAGCGGCAGCGGTATGTTCCTCGAGGTATGGCTGCGCATTAGAAACCGCAGTCATTGATCGGAAACAGACCCACCTCGGGGGCTGCCCCGGGTTTCCCCGCCCTAGATGACGCTGACTTTTTTCCTGGCCCCCCATTATCCTACTTCCTGCGGGAAGTGGATGAAGGTTGGTTAGTAATAGCTCTCGCCTTTGGCTTGAGTTATTACTTAGGTAAGAATCCCCATTCTTTTAAATGTCTTATCGGGGTAGGGTATGACAGTTTGGTGGACTACTTCCTCGTCTGGAACCTTTCCGGGAGACCTGAATGGATCCTGGTCCGTTCCGTTCATTTGGTCTGGGAGGAATGGGCGGCGGCAGGTTATAAAGGGAGTCATCATCTCCCTGGTCGTCGGGTTCGGAATTGGTCATGTCGTGGTCACTCTCCGGTGAAGGGGCCCGACCATCTCTACAACGTCCTTGGATGACTTCACTGATTAGTGATGCTACATCTGCTTGCCTACCCGGGCCTACAACCCTTTTGACCTGCTCCTGTAATTCCAGCTCAATTGCCTTCCACTTGTTGTCGAAGGCAGCCTGTAACTCTTCTCTTTCGCGTTGACTTGCTGCGGCGGCCTCGTCTTGTTGCTTCTTCAGGCGATCATGATCCGCCTGCTGTCGTTTCTGTAGTTGTGAAAGGCGGTCCATTTCCTTTCGGACTCTCTTTTTCTCTTCTGCCAAGTCCGCCTTCAATGCAGCTTCCTTATCCTTCAACTCCTGCTTGTCTTTGGCCATCCGGGCCTCCAAGTCCTTTTTTTTTTGTCGTAATTCTGCTGCCCATCGTTCGCAGCTGGCGTTCCATTCCTCCTGTTTTGTGGCTTCCGCTTTATAGTAAGCCATGATGATTTGTTAGTTATTTTGTAACTTCTCGGTATAGGCCTCCAGGGTCACTTGTCGATGGACCTCGTCATTGGCCCGAGTGATCTGGAGGTCCTCCATTTGTCGTTGAAGCTGAGTATACGCTTCGGCGACCTCCATGAATTGGCGGTTGGTGAGGTTGAATTGGGCATTCACCGCGTTACCCATCTGTTGTTGTGTTTGTTGGAGGGCTTGATCCAAGTTGGCTTGGATGTTTTCGTATGCCGTTTGCATATTCATAAACATCCGGATTGCCTCGCCCTCGTCGTTCTGAATCTGGCTGCGTGAGTTGCTGATGTCTACAGCAGTCCGCGCCAGTTGTCTCATCAGGTCCCCAGCCCATGGTGGGATGCTAGGAATGCTGATGGAATCTGGTAGTCCACTCGTTTCTACCTCATTACTGACGTTGTCGGGGTCAGCACTGAGGAGAGCCCACGGGGGGAGGGGCTGAAATTCGTATTCCATAAGTTCAGCCATGTTGTAATGTAGTGGCTGATGAGTACTTCTCGATTCACTCGGTGAGGTGTATGAGTAAACTTATAGTGTAAACCGGGGGTCCTAGGGTAACGGACGGCCGGGTAACTCTCAAATTCCGAAAAGAAAAAGAGAGAAGTAATAATTCCAAGAAGGGGAATTATTACCTCTCAAGGAGATTCTCCTAATGGAAAGTAGAGACGATAACAGTTATAAGTTTAAACACTCCAGCGTATCTCAGGGAGCGTTTCGAGAGTATTGGTTCGGTTTGGTGGTCGTTTCTTGAAGAGGGACAACTGGAGGTATTTTATTGATCTGGGGTAAGGTTTATATTTGAGGGCGTCGGGTATTGACTCAAGAGAAGACAATAACCCTTCATGGGATGTGTTGTTGTATTCGGGACAGTATTGATTGCGTTGCTGGATGATGGCTTCTTGGAGTGGGAGCTTTTGGCACTTTTATATTTTTCTTATCTTGAGCTCCCCACTCTTATACCCTGCAAGCACTATGCGGTGGGCGGAAGTGGAAGTACCCTAAGACGTTGGTTGGCTACACCTAAACGTGATTTTTCCACCATACAAAATGCAACTTTTGGTAAAAACGCTAATATTGCCAATATACTTTAAGACATCCTCCGGGCAGTTATCTGGTTGATGCCTTAGTCGTTTGCTAATGCCTGGACTCGTTCTGCTCGTCGTTTGCACTGATGTCATTAATAATAATAAGGCATCGGAATGCATTTCGAGGAATGTGCATTGCAGGACCGGCTGACGCGTTCCTGTAACTAACATCGGACTTCGATATCGGGTTGGCGATTCTGTCGCATCCGGTGAAGTGGTTTGTATGATCTGATGATGCCGTCATGGTCGGCAATAGACTGTGGATCTTCCGGGGGTCCCTGATTGGAGGTGGTCCGATTTTCCGTTTATCGTACGGTCGTCTCGTCATATCAGCAGTTCGAAGGTGCGTTTGCGAAGATAAGGTTTCCGGTGATAACTACCCAAAGGGGTAGTTAACTCCTTATCTCCTTCGGCCGACTAGACACCGCTGTCGTATGATGTTATTCGGCTTATCCGGTTTCCTCCGTCGGTCAGGCGTAATGCCTCGGTTACATATGACTATGTTTTCTTGTCTGACGGCAAAGTGTTTCGTGAATACATTATCCCATTAAACTTAAATATAGTTCTTTCCCTCCTAACCTTTCTATCCTCATCCACCTCGATATCTGTTTCCTGCGTTGACCTACTCGCGTCCCATTCTCCTTTCTATTCGTATGTATATCTGGCCCGCTGGGTCTCTTAGTTCCACGACCCTTCCTGGGCGGTTTTCTCGTATATGGCGGAAGAGGTGCGTTCGCTCAACGAGTTCGGTAAGTCTTTGAGTGAGGCCCTAAGGTTATAGGTATTCCAGGTTTTTATCAGCGGCAGAGGTATGTTCCTCGAGGTATGGCTGCGCATTAGAAACCGCAGTGATTGATCGGAAACAGACCCACCTCGGGGGCTGCCCCGGGTTTCACCGCCCTAAATGACGCTGACTTCTTCCCTGGCCCCCCATTATCCTACTTCCTCCCGGAAGTGGATGAAGGGTGGTTAGTAATAGCTCTCGCCTTTGGCTTGAGTTATTACTTAGGTAAGAATCCCCATTCTTTTGAATGTCTTATCGGGGGAGGGTATGACACGGACGAAGCCGGAACCGGCGACGTTATCCATGCCAGATCCGTCAGTCCGGACGCAGGCGAAGTCGAGGTTCCTCCACTGTCGAGCGCACTCTGTTGCCTCGTCCCTAGATGCAAGAACCATGGTGCCTGGGAATTGCTGGGGAAGAGGGGGAAAAACTCGTTCAACGTGCTGGAAGCCTGATCGGGTCGTCGCGCGCTGACTTCACTGACGGACGATATCGTTGGTCGGGAACGGGGGGCTGGAGCCAGGGAGGGCTGGGTGGATAAGTAGCCGTGCTCTGAAGCGGGCTTCCCAACCGCACACAAGAGACTCTGCTGGGAGTCGCACTTTCTGCTTCCAGAAAGCTGAGGGGGGTGGTTCGGAAGCAGCCGGTAACCGCCCCTGCCTCCTTATTGAGAATTAACTGCAGGCGAGATAGGTGACCGGCGTCCCGAGAGGGGAGGCTGTCAGGGAACTAGGAACGGACGTTCAAAGAACACACTGAACACTACCGGCAAGAGGGACTAGGCGGGTTCCAGGACGGGAAACGGAAAGACAAGGACCGAAGTGCTCGTCAGACGGACGGCACACGACACAGGAACAGGGACAAGGACAAGAATGACGTGGGACTGGAAGGAGAAGTCTTTATTAGGAGCAAGGGAAAGACACAAGACGTTCGATGGAGAACTCGACAACGGGGAGGCAAGCCTCCTTATGTACAAAGGGGCGGCTAGCACTCTTGCTGGGCCGTCATCCAACATCGCTACCTGAAAGCTTCCGTTCTCCATCAATTCACCTGCGACGCCACAGCTCTCCAGCTCATGGTACGTCATCCATCGTCAATCAGTCTCTCAACCACAACGGCACGGCACACACAACAACACAACGACAACACAACACAACACGGCAAGACAACGGCACGATGTCGACGACAACAACGACAACATAATGATGACGCAACAACACAACGGCTCGTCAGCCGTGTGCCGTGACAGTACCCCCCCGTTAGGCTCGAGTTCCTACGAGAGGAGAAGGTTTGTCTGGGTATAACTGATGGAATTTCTCGGCGGCCTCAGTTTCGGATAGGTTTGTTTCCGGTTCCCAGGTTGGAGAGTCATGGCCGGTCCACTTGACGAGGTACTGCAGGTTTCCTCTTGACCAACGGCTATCCAGAATTTCGTCCACGAACCATTCTTCTTCGCCGTCTACTACTACCGGTAGGGGCGGTGGGATAATCTGGCCAGGGAGGGGGTCCGAAGGGGCTGGGTTTAGTAGGGACACGGGGAAGGTCCTGTGATGTTTCATTGTCTCCGGTATATCCAATTCATAGGCGTGGGATCCAATGGGCCGTAACACGGTGAAGGGGCCTAGGTGTTTGTTTTCCAGTTTCTTTGAGGGGCGGCGGGTTCTGAGGTTGCGGGCGTCCAGCCATCCTAGGTCTCCTGGTTTGAAGACCGGCGAGGGGAGTCGGGAATTGTCGGCGGCTTCTATGTGGCGGGCTTGGGCGTATTTCATTTCCGAACGTAAGACGTCATGGATGTGTGACATCCTTTCCGCTACCTCGTTCGCTTTCACTTCTTCAGGATTGTCTGTCCTGATTTCCAATTCGAAAGAGCATTTGGGGTGTCGGCCGTATATAGGGTAGAACGGAGACAGCGACGTTGTATCCGATACTTGGTTATTTGCAGCAAATTCTGCCAGTGGTAAGAATTTCTTCCAATCGTCTTGTAGATAACAGACGTACGCGCGGAAATATTGCTCCGTAACTGCGTTGATTCTTTCTGTTTGGCCGTCGGTTTGGGGATGGAAGGCCGTGTTCGTGGCAATTTCGATACCCATGCAATTTGCCAGGTGTTTCCAGAAGTGGGCCACAAATTGCGGACCGCGGTCGGACACTACTGTGTCTGGCAGGCCCTGTAGTTTGAATACGTTTTCCAGGAAGAGTTGCGCGAAGCCTTCTGCGTCTATCGTGGAGTAACAGGGCACTAAGTGCCGCTGTTTCGTGAGTCGGCAAACGATCGCACATATTGCGTCGAAGCCTTCTGATGTCGGTAGTCCAGTAACAAAGTCCACAGATATATTCTGCCAAGGGTGGTGCGGGACCGGTAGGGGTTTCAAGGTTCCATAGGGTGCGTGGCGGGTAGCTTTTGTTCTTTTACAAGTGTGGCAATTTCGGACGAATTGGTCCACATCTTTTCTC
>JAJJXM010000097.1:0-133127 GCA_024516155.1 Pyronema omphalodes
CTTTGTTGCCTCCACGTAAATCTCATCCAGCTTACCAGCTTCCTGTACCATCTTCAAGAATTCTTCTGACCATTTAATGAAAGGAATAGAGGAGAGACGTGCTGAAGAAATAATAAATGATGTTCCTTCTCCAGCACTGCTGATTGACGAAATGGATGCAAAATGACTCTTATGCAGGATCGTCGTAATCGGCTGATCTTCACCTCCCCCCTTTTCAGGTCGGAACTCCGGACGCCTAGATAGAGCATCAGGTTTCCCATTTTTAACCCCAGGTCTATAAAAAATCTTAAAGTCAACGCCAGCAAGCTCTTGAGCCCATCTAGCTTGACGTCGATTGAGTACTTTTGTTGTTGTAAAGTACTCAAGGTTTTGGTGGTCGCTGTAAAATTGGACAGTGTGCATTGCTCCCTCAAGATATCGTCTCCATACTTTAAATGAGTCCACAATAGCCAATAGCTCTTTGTCATGGATCTCATAGTTAATCTCAGCAGGAGTGAATTTTCTTGAGTGGAAAGCAATGGGGTGCAACTTTCCATCTTCCCCCTTCTGGGATAGAACTGCGCCTAAAGCAAAATCTGAAGCATCTGTTTCAACAATGCAAACCTGTCTTGGGTCAAAATGACTTAAGATTGGTGCAGTAGTGAAACGACTTTTGAGCTCATCAAATGCTAGTTCCATAGCAACAGTCCATTCCCATTTCTTCGCATCGCCCTTTGTTGATTCTGTGAGAGGTCGACATATTTTGGAGAAGTCCTTGATGAATCTGCGATAGACGTTTGCGAATCCAAGAAAGCCCTGTGTTTCTTTCAAGGATTTAGGGGGTTCCCATACCAGGACTGTTTGTACCTTGTCCTTTGCCATTTCAATGCCATTTTCGCTGATAATATAACCCAGAAATTCCACTCTGTTTTGTCCCCAAACACATTTTTCCGGACAGATAACCAGCCCATTTTCTTCCAATCTTTTTAACACTTCCTTAACCAATTTGTCGTGTTCTTCCTCTGTCTCAGCATATATGAGAACATCATCAATATACGCAATTACTCCCTGATCCAACATGTCTCTAAAGATATGATTCATCATATCTTGGAATGTGGCTGGGGCATTGCTCAAGCCAAAAGGCATAACCGAAAATTCATATAATCCATATCGGCATCGAAAGGCCGTTTTCCATTCATCTCCTTCTTTTATTCTGATGAGATGATATCCATTCTTGAGGTCCATTTTCGTGAATATTTTTGCTCCTCTAACTCTGTCTTGTAATTCTGACATGAGTGGGAGTGGGTACCGGTTGGCAATTGTAATTTTGTTGATGCCACGGTAATCAACACATAACCGTAGACCTCTGCCATGAGGCTTTGGGACAAAGAGAATAGGAGCTGCTGCTGGTGACTTGGAAGGTCTGATTTTACCAGTACGCAGCATATCCTTCAACCATTCTCTGAGTGTCTCTAGCTCAACTTCGTTGAGAGCATAGACAGGTCCCCAAGGAGGCTTTTCGCCTTCAACCAGGTCAATTGCATGGTCGTAGGGTTTGTGATCAGGAAGCCTGTCTGCAGCTTCCTTCGTCATAATGTTGATCCAGCCGCGGAATTTCTCTGGGACTTGCTGAAGGGCCTCAGATAATTCCTCTTTGGTGGATACGGAAGAGATGTGGCCTAAGACTAAGGCTTCTGGATGGTCGAGGACATGTTTATCGACCTTGAGTGAGAAGGCACTGGCTTGTGCCTTTGTACATTTTTCTTTGCAACGTGAGGATGTAAAGGAGATTTTGTCTTGATCTCCCCAGAGGTTGCAGGGCTGATGTAGTGCCATCCACCAATAAGGCAGGATAGCATCGCAGTCACTATCTAGTGGAGCGACTTCGAAAGATTCTGCAGAAAAGTGTTTCTTATGCTGCAATAGAAAGGGAACCGTAAAGACTTCACCTGCTCCAGCAACTATTTCATTGTTAAAGTTGCGGATTTGTAAAGGGGTGTCTCTTTTAACGGTTGGGATTTTGTATTTGTGGACAAAGGCTTTGTCCAGGAGGGCAGCAGTAGATCCTGTATCAAGAAGGACTCTAACTGTGCGTTGTTGATTCTTGGACCAGTTGAGAACCATGTGGATAATTGGTCTCGGTCCATGGTGAGGAGGAGTGGGAGCTGATTCCTAGGTAACTGGAATCGCTGCTCCATTGTCTTTTCGTCGACTCTTAGTCCTGGTCGACAGGAGGCTGTCCATTGATTTCCTTTTTATTCCTGCGCATTTCCCTATTACTGCGTCTTCATATCCATCCTCCTCGGGTGACGCTTCCCTAGAGGACTTTAAAAATCCGAATCAATGACTTCCTCATCCTCCAATTCCCAAATCCTTGGTTGCGCATCAGACATGTGAGTGTCTTCCTCATCTTGCCTTACTGCAGCAGTCTTCGCCTTCTTGGCTTCCTTGGGCTTTTCCTGTTCATGCCCTTCTTCATGATCTTCATCATCCCGCTTCCTCTTTCCTGAAGAAGCTACCTTTCCATCCTTTGCCAGGTCAGTTCCCCCAACTGTCTTCTTTGCATAGCAGTCGTACATTCTATGACCAGCACGACCACATCGCCAACATTCAGCCTTATCTTTCTTGTGTTTGTCGATTTCGGCTTGGGGTACTCCTTGCAAAGCCTCCCTTCCTGAGGCATAAACCGCCGGTTTATCTGACTTCCTGTCCTTTTTCCCAGCAAATTCCTTCTTAGATCCCTTATCCTTAACCTTTCGGTCCTTCTGCTGCACCTCACGTGGGCGAGCAGCTTCCCTTTCTTTCCCTTTATCCTTGCGTTCCCCACGCACTTCTAAGGTCTTTTTCTTCGTATACCCCAATTCTTCATTCAAGCCTTCCACAACATGTGCAGCTTCTTTGACTGCATGAATCAGGGCAACATCATCATTGGGAACCTCTCCACACCGTTGGTAAACCATCTTCTTGATAGCTGGTGTCATAGCCTCCCATATCACATTCCTAAACATAGGGCCCAGTGCTCCAACACGCATATTCAGATCCTCCAACTTAGTGATATAATCATCGATATCACCATCGTACTGTAGTTCTGTAATGCGTTTGACGTCCTTCTGAGCCTCCCTCTTATCCTCGAACCTTGTCTCAAATGCACTGGAAAATGCAGCCCAAGTATCCTTCAATTTCTGTTTCTGAATAGACTTCCTGCGCTCCTGGTGCCATGCTAAAGCCTTGTGGGTGAATAGACTACCAACCCACTTAACCTGCGCATCTTCATCAGGCCAGGATGTGGCATAGGTTTCCACGTAATCCTGTACTGACATCCACCAGGCTCTAAGCAGAGTCTTGTCCTTTCCTGAGAAAAATTGAGGTGCCTTGAGTTCTGGCATCTTGGGTCTCTTTGGTGCATCTCTGGGTCCTTGGATCTTGTCGATAATGGAAGTGAGGAACCTTGTTGCATCCTCCTCAGCTTCTCTTTCTTCTCTAGTCTTTTGGCGAGGGGGCCTTTCTGGCTGTCTGGGTCTTCCTTGACCATCATCGGAGGGCTCAGGAGGGGGAATGGTAACCCTTCTTCTTGGAGGGCCATTGCCTCGTCCTCCATTTCCTCCTGCTGCTGGAGTGGCTGTGTCGTTTCTAGAGGGTGGTAGATTTGTGTCTACTGCCACCTGAAATATGCTTGGGGAGACAGTTCTGCGTTGGGGTTCGTCCTGTACCGCATCCGCAAGTGACTGTGCATCGATAGGTTGGTTATTGGCTGTCATGTCCATGACCCTTTGAATGACCTTATCGATAATCTCCTTCTTTTCATTTTCCCTTTCTGTCTCATACTCCAAAAGCCTTCGTTGCTGTTCTTGCTCATTGTGGGCTAAAAGACGGATTTGCTCGTCCCTTTGTTGGTCAGCCTGGTTCTTTGTGGCTGCCCAGCCTTCAACACCGAAGTTCCATCCTTGTTGATGGTTTGAGAATCCTTGGAGGTAATCATTGATGATCTGTACACCAATGTTGAGTTGTTGAACAGTGTAACGGCGAACAAGGGAGAGATAGCTGACGGAGAACCTGAGGGCTCTTCTCAATTATTCACTCTTGAGTTCAATGGATATATCCTTATAATAACTTCAACGTTAGAAACTCTTAAGCTGTGTCTAGCATCAACTTAAAGACTTTCTGTGTTTAGAAGTTAAGGAAATAAACAAAGATTTCAAGGGACAAAGAGATCCAAAGACGGGGACGAGAACGAGGACGTAAACAAAGATTTCGACAAAGTATTTGAATTTGTAAATAAACAAATAACTGTGTAAGGAGAAAAGAAAAACAAAATAAACAAACAAAGAAACAATCCTCTTATATACAATTTTTCCTCCTTACTCGCCGAGCCACTACTTGCAGAATTTACCCGAAAAATAACTAAGTAAACAACGCGGTCGCGGTTGCGCGTTCTAGACGCGCTAACGCGTTCGTACCAAATTAGCGTGTTTGCGTGCACAGCCTCGTCGCGCGCTCGTTAGCGTATCTCGCGTGCGCGATAGCGTAACTCGCGTGCGCGGTAGCGTACTTCGCGTGTGCGCTAGCGTAACCCTAAGCGTAGTCACGCGCGCGCTTCCGTAACCCTAATCGTGCGCGTGCGTCCGTAACCCTAACCCTAGCTGTGCGCGTACGGTCACAAACCTAACCCTAGTTTGTGTGCGTGCGGGTGCAACCCTAACCCTAGTCACGTGAAACCAGATCAGCTGCGATTGGAAAGATGGTGCAATACTGATAAGGTCACATGACTAGATCTTATCTTATCGATAAGATGATCGTGCCCTAGCCCTAGTCACGTGTGCGCACATTAGTAGACCAGTGCGCGTGCATACTGATCTACTATTGATTAGAACACGTGACCGATCTTATCTAATCGGATAAGATGATCGGTAGACCGTAGGTATGGAATTTCCGAAAAGGGATCTGAGCTGACCCCTAACCCTGGGGATAAGTCACGTGACCTTTTTGACAATTTGGGAATTGAGCGAAACCCTAACCCAGGCGAGTGACGAGTGATGATCGAAGACCGAAGGATAATAGAAATAAATAAACAAACGAGTGCTGGATAATGGAGGACTTCCCATCGCTCTATAGCAACGGACGTGAGAGTCCATTTCACCACAAAAAAATATTTTCTATAGAACGCGAATAGAGCACTAGGATAGACAGGGGGGTCGCTACCCCCCTGTCTATTCAGATTTTCTATTGCTATCGAATAGATGAAGTTGAGGTTGTTCTATCCACCCCCAATAGAGTGATGGGAAGTCCTCCAATGAAGCGAATGATAATAGGTGAATGAGTGACGAGGAGGGGGAAGGTAATAATTCTCGAGCCGTGACAGGATCCCCCTTCTTGGACTGAGCTCCGGCGAAGTAACTTCTAAGATAAGTTGGGGAGGGGTCCCGGTTTATCGGGATACTTTTTATGAAAGTCGTCAACGGCTTTACTGTCGGAATGGAGTTCGGCGGGTTCCCAATCGGGCATATCGTATCCAACCCATTTAACCATATACTGAAGTTTCTTCCGGTGAATTCGGGAGTCGAGGATAGCTTCGATGAAGTATTCGTCTTCACCGTCGATTTCCACCGGGGGTGGTGGGTCTGATTGTTGACCGGGGTAGGGGTCATTCGCAGCGGGTTCCAATAAGGAAACATGTTGAACGTTGTGACATTTCATTGTCGGAGGTAGTTCTAATCGATAGGCATAGGGGGATACTTTGGCGATAATCTTGAGGGGTCCGTAACGTTTGTTGTCGAATTTCCGGGAGGGTCGACGGGTTTTCCAATTACGGGCATTCATCCATACCAGATCTCCGGGCTGATAATTCGGTGACGGGAGTCGATGTTTATCGGCATTCTCTTGATAACGTAGATTAGCTCTGTTGATCTCAGCTCGTAAATGGTTATGGATTTCGGCGAGGGTTTTCGAAGTTGTGAGGGCCCGTCGATCGTTTACATCGTTCGTAGCTGCTGGAAGTAAATCGAATTGGCAACGGGGGTCGAATCCTTTATTGGCAAAGAACGGGGAAGTTCCCGTTGTCTCGGATGCTTGGTTATTCGCAGCGAATTCCGCTAATGGTAACCAGTCAGCCCAATCGTCTTCAAGATAGTTGACGTGGGCTCGGAGGTATTGTTCCATAATGGCGTTCATTCGTTCTGTTTGGCCGTCCGTTTGGGGATGGAATGCTGTAGATAATCGAGGCTCGATTCCCAAACGTCGACAGAGATTCTTCCAAAACAAAGCAGCGAATTGGGGTCCTCGATCAGAGATAATGGTAAGAGGGAGTCCATGCAATCGAAAGATGTGGGTAATAAACAAAGACGATAATTCCTTTGCGTCGATGTCTGTTCGACAGGCAATCAGATGTCGTTCTTTGGTTAATCTATCCACAACTACCCAAATTGCATCACACCCATTGGACCACGGTAATCCTGTTACGAAGTCCATTGATATGTCCTGCCAGGGTCTTTCTGGAATGAGTAGTGGACGTAGGATACCAAACGGGGCATGTCTGGTAGGTTTCGAACGTTGGCAGGTATGACAATTTCGAATATATCTTTCCACGTCTGTCCTCATCTGGGGCCACGTATAGGTTCTTGAGAGGTATTCTAATGTTTTAGATCTACCTGGGTGTCCAGCCGTAGGAGAGTCGTGGTGTTGTTGCATTAGGTGTAATCGTAGGGGTTCGTAATTCGGGACCCATAAACATCCCCGGTAGAGTAGACGGTTATTGTTTACTGTACATTCAGCTAATGTAATGTCTTTACAATAACGAGTGTTATTGTTTAGCATTTCAATAACCTTAGTGGGGAATGGGTCTTTCTCGCAGGCTTCCGTGAAGAGCTGGGATAAGGTGGGGTTTGTTTGTTGTGGGTCCGGTATTACGGTTTGTTGCGAATTCGTTATTGTTTGTTGATTACTGGGGGTAACAGCCGCAACGTGAAGGATATTCTCTGGCTTAATGATCGTTGTGTGGTTCTCTACGGAGCGTTCATCCCACTCTTTAGGCAGATCTCCGGATCGACGAGTCAGTGCGTCTGGTTTACCGCCTGCGGTACCGGGGCGGTAAACAATCTTAAAATTAAACTGAGACAAGAACTGGGACCAACGGGCTTGACGGCGGTTCAAGAGCTTTGTCGAAGTGAAATATTCCAGATTCTTATGATCTGACAGTACTCGAATGGGGTTAATAACAGATTGCAATTCGGGACGCCATTCTTCGAAGGCCCGGACGATAGCCATGAGTTCTTTATCGTATATCTCATAATTACATTCGGCGGGGGAATGTTTCTTTGAGAAGTAAGCAATAGGATGTAAGATTCCTTCATCATCATATTGAGAAAGAACTCCGGCGGAGACATAATCAGAAGCATCGGTTTCGACAATAACATCCCGGTCTGGGTCGAAACGAGCCAAAACGGGGGCGGATGTAAATGTTGATTTCAATTCCTCAAAGGCCTGTTGTTGGGATTCCGACCAGACGAAAGGAACTCCTTTACGTGTGAGTAACGTGAGAGGTTGGACTATTTTTGAATAGTTCTTAACGAAACGTCGATAGAAGTTTGCAAATCCCAAAAACGCTCTAACATCTTTGAGGTTCCGGGGAGATTCCCAATCTCGAACTGCAGTAATCTTCTCAGGGTCCATCTTTATACCTTCTGTACTAATGATGAGTCCTAAGTACTTTACTTCCTTCTGGTGGAACTCGCATTTCTCTGGTTTGAGATGTAACCCTGCTTTTTCGAATGCTTCGAGAATCAATTTAACATGTTGTTTATGTTCTTCGAGATTATCCGAATAGATCAGGGTGTCATCCAAATAGGCAGTACAGAATCGATCAAGGTAAGGTGCCAATACGTCGTTAATGAAGTTCTGAAACGTAGCAGGGGCATTGGTAAGTCCGAAGGGCATAACCAATGATTCGAATAATCCGTACCGGGTACGAAAAGCGGTTTTCCATTCTTCCCCATTTGCCATACGTATTCAGTTATACGCCCCCCTAATGTCGAGCTTAGTGAACCACTTAGCTCTTGAAAGGTTCATTAAGGTATCCTGCATCAGGGGAAGAGGGTAGCGATTCTTGATCGTTCCGGCGTTGATTCCACGATAATCGACCACCAAACGTAATGAACCATCGCCTTTCTTTACGAAAAGAATGGGAGCGGCCGCTGGGGACGAGGAAGCGCGGATGAAACCTTTGGTAAGGTTCTCATCTAACCAACGTTTGAATTCCTCCAACTCTGGACGTGATAGGGAGTAAAGAGGACCGAAGGGAGGCTGAAAACCATCGACGAGTGATATCTTGTGATCCGACGGTCGATGGGGCGGTAACTTATCGGCGTTGACTTTTTCGAAGATTCCCAAGTACTGGTGATATTCGGATGGTACAATAGTCTTAAGATCCGGTTCCTCTTTCTCTGGTTGAAGAGCTGTGGTGATTTCATTCAAAGATAAGGAGAATTGTTCGACTTTTCCGTAACGGTTGTTGGCATTGTTTACAATTCGTCGAAACGTCGTAGCTGAAATGGCACAGATCTTATTCTGTTGTTTCGGAGCAATACCCTTAACAGGGGTGGGTGTTAACGTGGTTCGGTGGGGGAGGCAGTTCGGTGATGAGAATTTGATATCGTTATCGGCGAAGTTTATTGTAACATCGTGTTTACGAAGCCATGGGATTCCTAAAACGAGGGGATAATGACCAAGCCGAGTAACGTAGGCAGTTAGTAATTCATGATGGTCTCCTATTGTACATTCGACTTCAACGTATTCGGTGATGTCTCCTGATGAAATAGGTCGTCCATCAATTACTTCGACCATTTTGGGGTTTTTCAATTGATAACGGGGGAAGTTGTGTTGGCGTGCGAAGTCTTCGTTCATGAAGGAAATTCCTGTGCATCCGCAGTCTACGAGAGCATGAGTATCGATCTTGGTATTGTGTTCAGTTAGTGTACATGGCACGACCAAATGATTCCCATCCAATTCGTTTTCTCGTTTACTTGACAAAGAACTAGCGGATACATAAACGATTTCCTGAGATGAAACGAAAGACGAGGCAGGGGCTGGTCCAACAACAGAGCCAACAGGCTGTTGATGGACTACTCTTTTCCCTGGTCGACGTCGGGGTTTGTTGGGATATCCAAAACCTCGGCGGCGGCTAGGCGAATCTTGCGGGAGTTGTTTGCTGCCAACGTAGAACATTCGTTCTTGAAATGATCGGCTGATCCACAATAAAGACAAAGTCCCTTAGCCATTCGTTCATCACGTCGGCGTTGGTTCTGTGCCTTTTGGGAAGCTGATAGGTCCATGGGGGCCGATCCGTAATTACCACTATTGGTATTCGTTGGGTGGGACGCCGGGCGAGACGGCGTGGAGCTGGAACGACTGGGGACCGAAGAAACGTGCCGCTTTGTGGTGTTTGAATGAGCTCGAATTCTGTAATCTAGCTTCATACAAAGATCCACAAATTTGGTGAAGTTCTGAGGTTCTTCGGCTTGGTAAACAAGACTGGTCTGAAGGTCTCGAGAGAGTCCACGCTTCAGAGCAGCCTTCTTTGCGTTTTCGTCGTAGTTCAAGATAGCCATTAATCGTTGGAATTCTGCGTAGTATTGGCTAAACTCACGGTTGCCCTGTTGAAGTTTATCCAATTCCGCAGATGCAGTACCAACTTGATCAGGATCTCCGAAGGCAGCTTCCAGAATTGTAATGAGAGCCTCAACGTCCTTAAGCTTAATCTTATCTGTAAGGATGTAGGGTTGAATTTGATTCTGAGCGTTGCCTTTGAGATATCCATAAGTATAACGTAGCTTATGTTGATCATCGGTAAAACGGGAGGAGTCTCCGGCGAGCTTGGATCTGACCTTCGAGATGAAGTTCAAGAGTTCCTTGCGTTCACCAGAGAACTCAGGTGGGTGAGGTAATTCGATGGGACGGGTATTCGGAAGGGGACCGTTTTTCGTAAGGGCTTGTAGGAGTCGAACGGAGGCGTTGGCGCTTTCGAGATCCCTTTCCAAATCGGTAATTCGTTGAGCGTAGAGGGAGTTGTCCTTTCGAGCTTCTGTGAGTTCGGCTCGGAGGTCGTCCCTAAGTTGACAGTCTCGTTCGTATTCTTTTACGGCATTGCGGACCAATTTGATCTTCGTGGGGTCCTGTTCGACCTCTAACCTTTCGGCTTCGTTGAGGTACAGGGCCACGACGACCTTGTTGTTTTGGTCCATTTCGAGGGATTAACGGAGGTGCCAGATGTTGGTTTCGTCGTTGTATTGAATTCGAGTTGCTGCGTATTCGTTTCCGAGTTGTCGAGCAATTTCGATTTCGTCAAGGACGACGGGGTTTTCGAGGGAACGGAAGATCGGTAATAGATTGATGAATTCGTAGAACCAGAGGTTGTGAAGCATGTAAAGCTTATTGTAATCGAGAGTTGACGGTAGAGCCGGCAGGTCTTGATTACACAGTTATGTTGTAACGGCGAACAAGGGAGAGATAGCTGACGGAGAACCTGAGGGCTCTTCTCAATTATTCACTCTTGAGTTCAATGGATATATCCTTATAATAACTTCAACGTTAGAAACTCTTAAGCTGTGTCTAGCATCAACTTAAAGACTTTCTGTGTTTAGAAGTTAAGGAAATAAACAAAGATTTCAAGGGACAGAGAGATCCAAAGACGGGGACGAGAACGAGGACGTAAACAAAGATTTCGACAAAGTATTTGAATTTGTAAATAAACAAATAACTGTGTAAGGAGAAAAGAAAAACAAAATAAACAAACAAAGAAACAATCCTCTTATATACAATTTTTCCTCCTTACACGCCGAGCCACTACTTGCAGAATTTTCCCGAAAAATAACTAACTAAACAACGCGGTCGCGGTTGCGCGTTCTAGACGCGCTAACGCGTTCGTACCAAATTAGCGTGTTTGCGTGCACAGCCTCGTCGCGCGCTCGTTAGCGTATCTCGCGTGCGCGATAGCGTAACTCGCGTGCGCGGTAGCGTACTTCGCGTGTGCGCTAGCGTAACCCTAAGCGTAGTCACGCGCGCGCTTCCGTAACCCTAATCGTGCGCGTGCGTCCGTAACCCTAACCCTAGCTGTGCGCGTACGGTCACAAACCTAACCCTAGTTTGTGTGCGTGCGGGTGCAACCCTAACCCTAGTCACGTGAAACCAGATCAGCTGCGATTGGAAAGATGGTGCAATACTGATAAGGTCACATGACTAGATCTTATCTTATCGATAAGATGATCGTGCCCTAGCCCTAGTCACGTGTGCGCACATTAGTAGACCAGTGCGCGTGCATACTGATCTACTATTGATTAGAACACGTGACCGATCTTATCTAATCGGATAAGATGATCGGTAGACCGTAGGTATGGAATTTCCGAAAAGGGATCTGAGCTGACCCCTAACCCTGGGGATAAGTCACGTGACCTTTTTGACAATTTGGGAATTGAGCGTAACCCTAACCCAGGCGAGTGACGAGTGATGATCGAAGACCGAAGGATAATAGAAATAAATAAACAAACGAGTGCTGGATAATGAAGCGAATGATAATAGGTGAATGAGTGACGAGGAGGGGGAAGGTAATAATTCTCGAGCCGTGACAAACAGCCTGGTGGTTGGCTGTTTGCTTTTCTTGAGCGTCCGTGGCTAGTTCACCAAGGGCGTTCCAAACCTGAGAACTGAATTCATTGCTTGACTGGATGAGTCTAACAATGGCTGTTTGGTTGAGTTCTCTGTCGATGTCGCCTTGTCGAATAACAACATCGTAGGCATTTTGCATAATGCCTGACATTTCTTGGTACAGATTCTTGACGTTTTGCATATCGGTCTGTACAGAGACTCCTTCTTTCTTCAGGGCTTCAATCAATGCCTGCACATCTTGTTCAGTTGTCTCCATCCTGTCCACCATCTTGACGAACCACTCTGGAAGCTGGTCCCTGCTGACAGTGGTTCCCTGGCGAACTACAGCTTTACCAGTTGCAGAGAGTTGGTCCCATGATTGAGGGCGATGGACTTCCACCATATCTCCCATGGAAACATCGTCATCGTGACGGGCTGCCAGGGATGCAGTGATTCTGCGGTAGGAGGACATTGCTGAGTAGTAGGTGCTTAGTGAAATTGATCTTGCTTGCCCTAGAAGAGGGTCTTTTTGTTATCGTATCGATTAATAAACTTGGTAGCTTGTAGCCTTAAGTTTATAGTGTGAACCTGGGCACAGCTTCGACTATGCAGAAGCTTTTCCGATTGTATCTCTAGCGCTTCGTTCTCAGTGTTGACAGACACTTCGTTCCCAAGAACAGACAGACACTTCGTTCCCAAGAACTAATAGAGCTTATCCAAAGATAAAGCTAGGAAGAGAATTAATCGATCACAGGCGGAATAAACTTAAGGGTTGTCTTCGGAGGTATTCGTTGGTGATAATAGGTATCGTCGCGTAGAGGATCAAATGGTTGATGATGGAGGAGAGAGAGGGAAGACAAAGGCTCTTTTATAGACTTTCGTCTACAAGTTCGCCCAGACTTCCTAGGGAACCAATTTCCAAACTGAGCCTAGGAGATAAGACAAGAGTCATTTCTGAGACGCATCTGCTGATAGATTGCATCATACGAAGTGCGTAATCATATTGATTACTTGCTTGCAGGATGCTTGCTATCGTCAGACTAATCCTTGACATTCCTCTCTGTACTACCACACCTTCCAATCAGGTGTCAGGGTGATGAGTCATATGGGAGGGCAACTCCGCTTGACTGCATAATGCATGAACTCCTCTGACAAATAACATGTGAGTCATTTATCTTGTGAGTCGTGCTATCACAGATCTCCCTAGAGAATCTCGATTGCGAATGGAGGAATCTGACATCATAAGGCATCCATGCCCTACCGGAGTGGATCACTCCGACACATTCCTGTGTGATGTCATTATGGCTCTACCTGCGCGCACTTGCGCGCAGCCACACCCTGGTGTGGATGCAAACGCCGAGCTGTTCCTTGGTTGGTAGTCAATAGCCTAAGGGCGCGTCATATCGGTTCCACCAAACAGTTTCCTTGAGAGGGTTGCATGCTTATGGACGTCGTCTCATGCCTTAGCAATCTTGACCCTTGTCCATAGCCCCACTCCTGTTTGCCGACTAGACTCTGCCTTGTCTTCCTGGCTGACCATTCACCCAACTAAGTAACACCAGATGATTTCGTCGCACCGCTCTGCACATCCTTGGAACTCTCTTCCGATGCAGACCCCTTTGTAGCCGTGAACTTCCGAACACTCCTCAAGTATAAGGAGGTGTCCTTTCGTCTTCGTCTTCGTTCTCCATCAGCGTCGTTCGTAGTTGCTCAAGGGTAAGTCGACACCCATGAGGTAAGTGTTCCCCAATCTCTTCTCTTCTGAATCCGCCCAAACTGACATTGAATAATAGTTGCGACGCCTCGGGCCGGGATCCTCGTGAGGTCCTATCGGAAAGTCACGAATCACGTGACGTGGCTTGTCGGAGCTCCTCTGGGGGTTCCGGCCCGGGATACTAATCTGACTATTCATTCTCTGTCGAGTTTGCCATATTCTCCATTGCGTTATATATGATACCAATTCTATCCTCACACATTTTAGGGTGTGACAGGTTGGCACTCGAGAGGCCCTGCTGGGGAGGCTCACTCGTGGGTCACGCAGGAAGTTGTCGCTGCTGCAATTAACCAGCAGAGCAATTCGAAGGCCCCGGGAAGTGATAGCCTGGGAGTGCCAATCATAAAGGCTCTCATGCGGTGGGACCCTGATAGAGTGACCGCTGTCGTCACCCAGTGCCTCCGTTTAGGGTATCATCCTCACGACTGGAAGGTAGCGAAAGGGGTATGCATTCCCAAGCCTGGGAAGACGTCTTACTCAAAAGCCAAAAGCTTCCGGGTGATCTCCCTTTTGAGTTGCATGGGGAAACTGGTTGAAAAGGTAGCGGCGATGATGATCGCAGAGGAAGCGGAGAAAAAGGGGGCTTTTCATGTAGGACAGTTTGGAGGCAGAAGAGGAAGGTCGGCAGTAGACGCGGCGGCGGTGCTGATAGAAGCGGTGGAGGGAGCATGGGAAAGGAGAAAAATCGCAGGAGCCCTGATGATGGACATCAAAGGTGCCTTCCCGACGGTTAATCCTTACTGCTTGGTTGAGAAGATGAGACGATACCACATAGACGGAAATCTCGTCCGGTGGGTTGCGAGCTTCTTGGAGGACCGCAAAGTGGAAATCTCGATTGGAGGAGACTCTGGGCCGGCAATGGACACAAACACGGGGCTCCCACAAGGCTCCCCTGTTTCCCCCGTCCTTTTCCTGATATATATCGCCGATCTTGCTAATAAGATCGAGTCAGAGCTACCACGCACGGTGGGACTGTCCTTCGTGGACGACGTCACATGGATTGCAGAGGGCAACGACGCAGCAGAAATCGCCTCCACTCTCGCCCGGTGTGCCCAGTTAAGCCTGCTGTGGGCCCGTCGCAATGCCGTCCGATTCGAGACCGACAAAACAGAGGCCATCTTATTCTCCCGTCGACGCGGTAACCCAAACCCCGACTCGCTGACCGTCGATATCCACTACGACGGCGTCATCCACAATGTGCCGTTCAACGACTCCGCTGTCCGCTGGCTAGGGTTCTGGCTGGATCCCAAGCTCACCCTGAACCACCACCACCAGAAGTGGCTCACCCGGGCCCGTCAGCAACACGCCCGCCTCGCTCGCCTCTGCCGCTCCCAGGGTCTACCCCCGGGCAGCACTGCAAACATCCAACAAGCAGTCGTTCAATCCGTGGCCACTTACGGCGCGGAAATCCACGCTGCTCGTCGCCTTCCCACCCGAGACGCCGGTAGGTTCTCGCGTCTCCAGCTCCTGCTCAACAAACAGGCCCGCGCCGTTACGGGGTGCCTGCGCACGACTCCTCTGGCCTTCCTACTCGCTGAAGGAGCCACTCGCCCAGCAGAAGCCATTGTTCGAGGTCGGGAAGCACGATTCCGATCACGGCTTATCACTCGACCGCTCCCGCCAGTCAGCACCGATCCCAATCGCCCCACACCGACAGCCATAGTCATCCGCAACCTCACCCAGCGCGCAGTGACCCGTTCTGGTTTTGCGTCCGCTGAGCCTGTCCACCACGTCGACCCCCATCGTCAGTGGTGCAACGTCACGATCGCCCCCCGAGCGGAAGCGGAAGCCTACGCCAAAACCTGGAGGACCCTCGACTCCATATGCATTTGGACAGATGGGTCCCGCATGGAAGACCGCACCGGATCGGGCCTCGTGAGATACGTCGACGGTGTTCTCACCAGCTCTCACCACTACCTAGGCCGTCACACCGAGGTGTTCGACGCCGAGCTGTTCGCAATGTACCGTGCCCTCAAAGAGCTCTGGGACAATCGTTTCCTCGCCAGGGTCATCCTTAAACCCCCCCCGCTCATCACCATCTTTTCGGATGCCCAAGCAGCCCTCCGACGTCTGGAGTCCGACGAACCAGGCCCAGGACAATCCGTCACTCGGCTGATCGCCGACGAAGTCCGCTGGCTGCGCCGGAACAGCGACATCTCCGTCGAGTTCCACTGGGTCCCAGGCCACTGCGGGATCACAGAAAACGAAGCAGCTGACGCCGCAGCATAATTGGGTACCCGCCATCAATGTACTGCCCTGCCCCTGATGAGGTGCGACGCTCCCGAGTGCTTGGTCCCCCATGAGGTGTCACTCGCCTACCTCAACCGCATAGCCACTGAAACCCGCCGCGACATTACCAAGCGATGGATATCACAACGAGCCAAAGACAGCCGTTCTTTCCGTCCCCGCAAAACATGGGGCTTGCGCGACTCCCTCCGCTCTCTCCCTAAACGCCGCTCCACAGTATTCCTCCAACTTGCGTCCGGACATGCCCTTATCGGCACCCACCTCGTTCGAGTGAAAAAGAAAGAATCCGACGTCTGCTGGTGGTGCACGTCTAATGTCCGACAAACTCGGGGACACCTGTTCGGAGAGTGTCACCGCTGGAGGCGTGAGTACGCGGTACTAAAGAAAGAGGTGGATGCCATTAAGGGCAGGAGCTGGAGACCACGAGCAAGGCTCAAAGCGGTGGATCTGTTTAGCGACGATCGCTGTACGAAGGTGTTGTTGGAGTATTTAGCAGCCACGGAGATTGGCAGGCGCTACGGATAGGCTGGGGTTGGTGGGCCTGGAGATGGGGATTCACGGGATTGCGGGGTTGTTTTTTCTTCTCTTTGAATTCTTTTAGTGGTTGTGCGGCAAGGCGGTTATTGCTGGGCTCAAGTTTGGTGTCACGCATGAGTTCTTCTGTACGGGGTTTGTCTAGACTGTGTACGAGAGTGTTTTGTTTATTTGTGTTTTTGCGGTTGTTTGCCTTTTGCGTATATCTATTTTTTTCTAACTGGGGAGTTTGGGGACAAGGAGATTGGGTTGCCTCGTTAGGCGGTTTAAACCGCGAGGACAGGAAAAACGGATACTTAGCTCCCGCATAGGCCTTAGAGGCCTCGATCGGTGTATGATTAAAATCAAATCAAATCAAATCAAATGTGTTCAGACTTGGGCATATATAAACAAAAAGTTAGACAGTTTGTTGTATGACTCGAGATGCATGATATACCACAAAACCAAACCGGGTTTTGATCACCGCATATAACTGCCAATGACAAGAAAACATTCTTCCATGAACAAGCAAATCTGTATCTTATAAGAATTGTTCCAGCCTTCGAGTCACGACGGCTGTAGAAGAGGCTGGGCTTGTTGTTTATGTTTATGTATTCGATGTGAGGTATGGAGATTTGGGGAACTGGGGAACTGGTTATGGCTAAAGGTTGGGATCTGCGTTGAGTTGGTTTGTTGGTATGTACTATGTAGAGGATTGGAGGTGGGGGGTGGGATATCTCTTCTGCCCTGTATGTAGAATTCTTGAAAGAAACTACAGGGGTGGCATATGGCTTATGATAATATTGAGTTTGAGTTTCGGGTGTGATTGTTTTGGGTTGGAAAAATTTCGTTTGCTGGAAGTATAGAGAGAATGTTATGGGGAAAATGTGAAGAAGAATTTATGAATAGGAAATAATAAAGACGATGTGAACACTGAAGAACCCAATAAAGTCGCAGCATACATGATATATGCATCATGTCACACCACCGGTATGTCACACTTACATCTCTATTATCCATGAGATTGATATCTGGGGTTTAGGGTTCGGGGTAGGGTTTGTATTTGTCGGTAGCATATTTTTAAGTTTGGGCGATGTGGACTTACGAAGATAATGGAGTTCTCGAGAAAACTAGATAACTGGTGACCTAAGAACTGTTGCATACTCTCATCGTGAAATTATGGAGTAACGCTGTGTGTTGTATGTATAACTTGATAAAAATCCCATGCTGCAGTTTGTGTGGGGTTAATCCAAACTGCAAACTTCAGACACCACAGATGTTTCTGAAGGAGTTTATACGCTACATTGTTGCCTAGATATTTGATAGTTAGATAAGAGACCGTATTGTGTAGTACATATATAAGTGAATGTCTGGCATCTTATTATACCACTGCGCCTGGACTTTGCCCTGTTATACAACTGTAAATGCCAAGACAACTGTCCTCCAGAAAGCACTAAATGGTTGTCATCATTGTAGATAAAATTGCCTATCATAGGGATGTTGAATCCTCACTTTGGCTTAGAAAATGTTTGGAATCTTGGTTTGTGTGTGGCTGTGTGCGAAATTTATGCGTGAATCGTACTTGATGCACCCTGTGAGGAGAATCACAGCGTGTGGAGTTATGATAAACGGAATGATAGATTGGATGCTGAATACTAAGGTTTTGGTCGTTCGCAGAGAGAGACACGGGGAGCAAGAAAGAGAGGGGGCTTAAAGATACTAGGCATACATGAAATATGATATAAGGGATCTTCCTATATATACGGGCTCAAGTACTTGTAATATAAGACATCACAAAAAGTTACCTCAACTCACCAATTCTCCGCTTGGAACCTTTTAGGAACGGCACTTGAAACCTCACCTCAAAGCTCACCTCAACGTCGATTTGAATACTAATGACTATACCAAAAGCTTTCTTTATTTCCACTTTTTTTTCCCTACAACTTATAGCCTATTTATACATATACCTTCCCTATGTTTATTCAGTAAATAACCCAACTACACGGTCCACACCCATGAGCCTGACCCATCCATCGTCCCATCTATCCGTCAAAACTTGAAACCCCGAGCTAAGTTTAAATTCCGGCTAAACCTCGGATACCCAGGACCCTTGAGTTACTGACATCCTGTCGATCATTAGTTTTAACTTATGAATCGATAATTTCATGTCGCATATTTTTGTTTTTTATTTTTATTTATTTTGTTTTTATTTTAAATTACAATGAAGGTTTCAATGGATATCGATCTGTGCTTAAGTAGCAACCATCGGAAACTATAGAGGGTATAAGAAACCATAGCAGAAACCTACACATCATCTTTCATCCCCATAACAGTCGACTGGACCGCATAATGCATCTTTGTACGAATATCATACCGTAGATATATACTTCCTCCTCCTTCCTCTCCACCCCCCCTCTTACCCCCCGCCTATTCACCCGTGATGAAGCATTGAAGATCATTACAAATTTGTCCTTTAGTTTCCTTCGCCTAATCAACGGTTAGGAGATGTTTTATGTAGAATGAAACCTGTAGTAGCAGGTGATCGGGGATCATCTCATAAGTTGGGAACTGGCACTTTGTACTTTGTACTTAGGTGAGAAATGATTGAAGCATATCATACCATAGCATACCATACACCATAACGCACGATGAAACTAGGTGTTTGGGATTGATAGATGTTGGGAGAGATTTTGGGATTAATGGATCAATGGATTCACGGATTGTACACCATATGTAGTTGGTGAATTTTGTTTTTGCTTTTTTGTGGCCACTACGTAATAGGTAGCTAGAAATAGCTAAGACATGGTTGAAATCGGGTTGATATTCTTGGAATTGGCGAACTGGTGGAGTTGGAACTGGCGAACTAATAGAGTCGGAACTCAGAACTGTTCAGTACCGTTCATCTTATTTATTTTGGCCATCTGACGCATCTTATCCTTCTTAAACGAGGAAACCGGGAAACCTATCCCGACGAAACCATAACCCCAGCTAATACTAGATAATAAGGGTCTTTACATACATTAATACCGGGTCATACTAGTGGTGGTCATGGTTCGTGAGATCGATCAGTATTCAACTTTTTGTTCAGAGTTGATAGGGAAGTTTTGGAAGGAAAAATATAAATGCTTGTGTAACTCCGTAAACCCGAAGGATCTCTATGAGGTATGGAACTATATGGACGACGATACTGTCATATGAGGTGTAGGGACTATGGACTAGGTCATGACGTCTTTTCATTCGAGATCAAATGTAAATCGGAAGACTAGAAGAGATGCTAATAACTGTTTCCATTAAATTGAGTTTCGAATTTCCCAAAACCCGAGTACAAGGTAATAAGAGATCAACTTGGATGAAAATAGTAATATATGTCTTAGTTGCTTCCACGGCAAGAAATTTCAGGAGAAGCGGGTAGAGTTTCGTTAGGAGAATTTTTCTCAGACGAACCATGGATAATCATAATCATGGATATTCCCGGCCTCGTGGTTGTAACTTGGCCTCGTGGTTTATTTTTACGCACGTCCCATCTCGCTTATAAAACACGCGGGGCGGGAACTAGTGTGAGTCAGGTGCATGGGAGATTGGGTTTGAAATCTCGAACACCCACCCCATCACTTTAAGATCAAGTACCCCTATAATATCAGAATAGTCAAAGAACATCTCATATCCCCGTCTTGCATCTCACAAGAAATTTACAAAATTCAGGAGTGACCCACTTACTATGTAAAGATATGATCGTCAATGCTCACAGACAATTCAAGGGTAAAACATAAGGGAACATCAGATGTAATCCAACGGTAAGTGTTGTGTTGGTTTTCATTCGATTTCGTCAAAATAGCACTATGAACCCCGGATTAAAGCCACATGGCGAAATAACGTAGGGACCGATGCAGGACGGGTGTCTGAGCGTAAAAAAAAATATGGATGAACGGCAGGCAAGGTGAAGATTGAGAAAAAAATCCGGTGAATTCATAGCATAAAAAGGGAATATATGTATCTGTGTAAGTGAATGAAGATCAATTATGACGTGAAATCCATGGAGACTTCATCGTTTCATTGGTTTCTCATTGGTTTCTCATTTACTATGTTGGAATTTCATTTCTAAACACCACTTCAACGGCTCCCGAAAAAGGAGACTATCAACTTCGTTAGGAGAATTAGTGTTATCCCTCGTGGGTTTATTTTTATATCTCTCGCTATAACCACGCGGCGAGCGGGGGCTAGCACGGGAAATGAAAGGATGATGACACACGTTAAGCACGAGCAGCAGCGCACGCGTGGGACCCACCCGCGATCCTTTCCATCTGGTATCCAACCAACGATCGAGCATTGAAGCAACCCAGTTGCTATCCCCACTATTGACCCCGCGACGCGACACAAAATTGGAATCAACAAATATAAAGCAGCACCCTTGGAAATCGAGAACCAAGACAAAGCCGAAGAATAAGAAGATACACAGCAACCGATAGCTATACAGAGCATCATGACGGAGAAGCTACAGCACGTTACGCAAATCTTACAAACGCTGAAAGAGGAGGCGAAGGAAAGGAAGCTTTCACCAACCGGTCCGTACCGCACGCTTGAGGCTCATGTTCAGCTTCAACTTCTACGAATCGAAACATCAGAACTGATAGCTATTCCAGAACGTCAAAAGACACTCGAAACTTTGAAAGTCTACGGCCGCGACCCCCGCAATTGCGATCCGTTGTTTACCACCGAGGTACCTACCTCCCCCCACCTAGCTATCTCCCTGCACCACTACCACTCCAAACCTTCGCCCTGCCCCGGAAGCAAGCTCCGACACCCCCGAAACTCCGATCATGAGATCATCGCAATATTAAATCATCGCATCCTCGGCATCGACGAGCTATTAGAACGAACGGAGCTAATGACATCATGATATATTGTAGGGAATCGAAACCCTCGGGAAACACGGATTCGATGTAAACGCAGACGATGTACCAAGTGCGCGCGAGGCATTGAGGTGTTTAGCAAATGCGTTACTTGTGGTGCCGCGGACTAGACAGATGTTTGTGAATGCGGGCCTGGAATTTAAGGCGGCGGAGAAGTTAAAGGTGCGTCTACCCCGGAGGAGCTTAGCAAAGCCCAATGAAGCTTAGAAAAGCTCCAAACCAAACACCGGAGGACAATGATTCAATGAAGAATGAAAATCTGATGGAAATAGGGTGCTGTTGTTGATGACCAATTCCTCCTCGCACGGATATTATTTTTAATTACATACGACACAACCTACAATACTGGCGAGGCGGACTTGATGAAGCTAGTAGAGGAGAAGAATATTGAAGCCAGTATCGATGAGGCAATTGCAGGACATGCTGAACGTTGTAGTTCATCCTCTAAATTTCCTGCGCCAAGTGCAATGGATGACATGGCTCTCGAGGAGGTCTTGAAGCTCATTTTCAACTTCACTCACTACATAAAAGACGCCAAGAATGGCTTATTCGTCAAGTATAACATCTCCAAAATAACCTGAATTTCCGGAAAAGATTTTGCTGACTTTTCAAGATCGGTGCCAAAAATGTTCACCATTTTGCAGCATAAGGATCTATCACCATTCCCTCTTAGGCCGCCGATTACAAACCTCATCAACGCCCTTCTCAACATCGACCTAACAAAATGCCAAGACAGCGACTTTCCACCTGAGCTGCGTTTAATTAGCACAGAAAAACTCATAGAAGTGTTGGATAAATCCATCGACCCGCAATTTACCAAGCTCGGTGCTAAGACTGCCGAGAATTTCGACGATCATGGTAAACCATTAATTACACTATTGCACAAAGTCATCCAGACCGCGGACAAGGGCGTCGTCGATAAACTCAAAGTTAGATTATTGCCAAGTATCGAGTAAGCAACTACTCCATCTTTTCCTGTCCCAGTTTATTTTCTGTGCTTTTTTGATGTTTTTTTGCGTCGTGGCTGCTGATTCAGTCCAAGTGAGCGCAACCAACCTCTAGGAAAAGGCACTAGCTTGCCCGCCCGCTTATTACAACTCACCACCAGCGCCTCCACACCTAACACTAGGGAGTCAATCTCCTGGCTTCTTTTCGAGCTCTCCGGTAACGATGCCGCGGAGTTCATTAATAATATCGGTTACGGTTACGCCAGTGGGTTTTTGGTTACTCACAACATCCCAATTCCCGCCAGTTCATTCGACAAAAGCTCCGGTACTAGACCGGTTAATCCCATCACGGGACAAACGTTGGATAGCGAACCCCCTGTCGATGATCCTTTTGATGGAATGACACAGGAAGAGAAGGAAAGAGAGGCGGAGAGATTGTTTGTGCTGTTTGAAAGGCAGGATCCCCTTGTGAAATTTCGTTCTTCCCCGGTTCTTAGAGTATTTGAAGAAGTCGTGGAGGTTTTGGAACAGAGAAGAAGAGGATGGAGAAGATGGAGAAGAAGAGTGAGGGAGAAATTCGGGCGGTGAGGTGGGGCAATGGGCGAGCTTCAGTGAGCCCTGCCTGGCAAGTCCGGATGAGCTTGGCAAGCCTGGTAACGCCTGGTTACACCTCGGTCGACACCGCCAAGCTCCACCGAGCTGCGGTAGGACTGGGTGATCCATGGCGAACTTTACCAAGCCTGCCAAGCCTACCGCCCCTAAACTCAAAATGAGGTTTTAAAAAAAAACGAACGAGATGATTGCAATGATTTTCATTACTACTGTACCGGGATGAAGGCTAATACGGCCGCGGTGTGATAGGCTCAAAAAAACTGGGGTTGTGGATGTCAAGAACCCTGTCGAGACTGCCTTTCACGAGGGAAGATTCCAGGAGATACCGGATGATGAGGAAGAGGATTCCGATTATGAAGAGGTACAGGGGAAGGGGAAGGAGAAGGAGAAGGCGAAGTAGAGAAGAGGAAGGGAAAGGAGATTTCGGAATAATCGAAGTATAAAATTGGGGTGTAGGAGTAATGTGGTGGTGGAGGTAATATGGATAGGTAGTGCTAGGAAGTCATAAGAGGTGACACCAGATTCGAGATTCGAGATAGCGATAAATAATACCAGCAATTAGGGAGGGGGCGCAGAGAGAGACAGAGAGTGTGTGAAAGATATACCAATATTTCACTAGGCGGTTGTAATTAGTTAATAGTTTTTATTTCTTTTTATTTCTTTTTTTTCTTTTGTTGCTGCAATACATATAAGGTGTGGAATAGGAATATGAATAGGAATAGGAATAAGTATGGTGCATTATGCATCATAATAATAAATCCCAGAAATTAGAATCGCGATAAAATCTGTATATGTGAGCTATACTTAAACCCAGCGAGCAAGCGAGTGAGTGGGAGGGGGTGCGAGCCACCAAAGCCACATGAACTGAAGTGAAGTGAACTACATGATGATAACATAAGAAATATAGAAACCTCAAAACCCGAGGTCTCGGAAGCGTAGGAACTCGTGGGCTGGAAACTCAGAATAATAGAAGAAAGCTCTTAAGAAACGGAAAATTGATTAGCTAATAACGGTTTCGAGGATTTCAATATGAAGGCTAAAATAAGGAAATAGGGCGTTATCAACGCCCCCCCCCCCCCCCCCCCCACCCATCGGACCGTGTTTGTTTCGGTCAAGAATGTCTTGTATGAGATTTTGGATTGTGATGAAATTGTGATGGGAGAGCTTTTGGAATGCTGGCTTGGGCGGGTTGAAAGCGGGTTTAGGTTTTGATGATTAAGGATAATTTGGATAATTAGGCCTGGTCGTGGATTAAGGTAAAAGGAAAGGAAATGGTGCGGAAGTAATGGGTGTTATTATGGGTGCAGAGGTAGATGTAGATATGGATGCAGGAAGTTCGGGAAATTCGGGAGACTGCAGCTATGCATGTGCATATACAAGCAGACAAACAGGGAGACGGGAAGACAGGAAGAGAGACTTTCATCTGTCATTATCATCATAATCATCAGCAGGCGCAGGCTAGGGTTTCCACGAGTAGCACAGGCAGCAGATCGAGTGATCAGCGTCGTGTAGGAGCGGCAGCGGAAGGGATCTGTCAAGCATTGAATAGCTTCGCATTATTATAGTAGAAATTGGCTAACAAAGGCCTTGGAATCCTTGACACTTCCTCAACCAACTTGTGGAGTTATAGTTGTTCTGGACGTCGCTATATGCGAATCCTGTGGGATGCACCTGGTTTGTGACACCCTCCGAATGTAGCATATGCATCCCCATGGCGGCTCCGTCGACAAATCTGATGCAAAACCAAAAGCAGAGCCGCCATTGAGCATGTATGCATGTGCGTTGTCAAACTCAACTCCGCACATCAGCTCGTCACCGGTTAGGCGCAACGACTTTCAGAACCAGAGGTATATATCCAGCGAGCACTCAATTACTGTTATCCTCCATTCGACCGAAAACCCTACTACAATATTCAAGGCTTCAGCATCCTTGGCTCTGACTTTTCAACTCTCCCCGGCGATTGCTTCTAAAAGCGAGCATTGATCGTATCCATCTACCATGGCGGAATTTGCAATTGGAGTGGTTCTCGCCGTACCTGGCATTGTCGATATCCTGATTAAGACGGGCTTGGAAGGATATCGTGCAATCGATACAGCCTCTAGCGCCGGCGGACATTTTGAAGCCCATCGACTCCAGTTCAATGTCGAGCAGCAAAGATTCAAAGATCTTACTACCACAATCACCCTTAAAATCCAACAATCTGTTCTTAAGGCCGATGATTCGAGATATCAACTAATTTCTAGAACACTTGCCCGGATTGTTCAAAAGTTTTATGACTTCGAACAGCTGGAAAGCCGGTATGGCGTTCGAATTTCGCCTAGCAACAAGTCAAAGGAGAAACCCAGCAAGATGTCTTTGTTTAGCAAACTCTTCTACCGCATGAAACCCCGCAAAGATAAAAAGAACGAGATTGATGCCATGGGAAGCGTGTCTCAATACCTCAAAGGTCTTGATTTGGACGGAAATCTAGAGATGGAAACACTCAAAACCTTCGAAACACGTCTGAAGAGTGTCGTCGACATATACGAGGTGCTGGACAAAAGTGACCGTCACCCCGCGCGGCGCTTAGCACAGAAAAGTGACGGTCACTTTTGTCCACGTACCGTACTCCAGTCTGAAATGGGTTTACTCGGATTACGAGAAGGTTCAAGCTCTCATTACAGAACTAAAAGAACATAATAGTAATATCGAGAATCTGCTATATGGGCTCAATGCCGGTATTTATCCTCCTTGAATGTCATATCTGTTTTCTTACTAAATCCCATCCTACGAATGTCTAGATCATAGATTTGGAACGACGACGACTGTTGTTGTTGCCGCCACCAAAAGTGATAACCCCCACTTTATGGTTCCATTCCCTAAAAACGAAGACTTCATCGGCAAATCGCACGTTGCAACATGGTTTGAGAATTATCGACAAAAAAGAATGGCATCTGGAAAACCCGAGCACACCGTGCATCTTCGTCTTGCTCTGTGCGGCCTTGGGGGGATCGGGTATGTAAATGTTCTCGAAAGGAAAGAATTGTGTTAGAAGCTCGCAGCTGATCCCACATGCAGGAAAACACAGGATGTTCTTAGCTTCATCTACGAGTACGAGAATAAACAGCCGGTCTTTTGGATCCATGCTGGAAGCATTCCACAGTTTGAAGCCGATTGCCGCAAGCTAGCATCTCTTGTCAAAATACCCGGACACGACGACACCGAGCGGAATGCTGGATTAATCGTCAGGGAATGGTTAGAAAGTCCTCAGAGCGGTAACTGGATCCTGGTTGTCGATAATGCCGACAACATGTTGGATTTCTATCCGGGGGAGTCCGAGAGTCCTGCGTCAAATGAAAACAAAACTGTTCCCATCGCACACGACCGAATCGCAAAGTTCATTCCACGAGGTCCCAAAGGCACAGTGATTATCACTACCAGGGATCGAGTGGTTGCAACCAACTTAGCAAGCCAGAATGTCATCATCAAGCCGGAATTGAATCCCGAACAAGCAGTTGAGCTTTTCTATCATCATTACCAAAAGACAGAAGACGTAGTTGATGACAGTACCACTGCTTTGCTACGCCTCTTGGAAGCGGTACAATACCTCCCTCTAGCAATCGTACAGGTAGCGGCGTATTTAAATCTTAATCGCTCGATGAACACGTCGCAGTATCTCGATATTTTTGAAAGCGGAAAGGAATCTTCGAAGCGCCTATTATCGAAGCCGCACGACAACATGTGGAGAAATAATGGGGCGAATGCGGAGACTATTTTGACGACCTTCGCTATCAGCTTCCGTCAACTTCAGAAGCAGTCAAAACTTGCCGACTCATTTCTGCGGTTTATGGCCTGCATTGACAGGAAGGCAATTCCGCTTGATTTACTGTTTCAAATCCATATGGATGGCGTTGAAGATAAGAATCGTATCTCTGAGGCACTCGATAAGCTTGTCAACTTTTCAGTTTTGCAGCATACAAGAGTTGATTTCGGATCCGGCAAGGGGTACGAAATCCATGCACTCGTTCATCTCGCTATGCAAACCTACCTGCAACCCGGCGAGATGGATGCGTCTTTGAAAAAGGCATCAGGAGTGCTGGCTAACACATTAACCCACATGAAATATGAAAATTGGGCCGCCTGGCGAGTTTACCTATCTCATATGACGACATTGCTTGCGAATTTGAAGGACGATTCGGAAGCAAGCGCTCCATACAATCAGTTCGATGGAAGACTAGAGGAGGTACAGAAGCTTGAAGAGAAGGTGCTTGAAGTCAGGAGGCGTACACTTGGAGAGGAGCACCCCGACACTTTACACACTATGCAAAGTCTTGCGATCACATACAAACAATTGAGTGGAAGACTGAAGGAGGCGCAAGAGCTTGAAGAGAAGGTGCTTGAAGTTAAGAGGCGTATACTTGGAGAGGAACACCCCGATACTTTACGCAGTATGCAGAGCCTTGCAATCACATACAGTCAGTTGGGTGGAAGATTAGAGGAGGTGCAGCAGCTTGAGGAGAAGGTGCTTGAAGTTAAGAGGCGTATACTTGGAGAGGAACACCCCGATACTTTATGCAGTATGCAGAGTCTTGCAATCACATACAGTCAGTTGGGTGGAAGATTAGAGGATGCGCAACAGCTCGAAGAGATGATCCGTTCAGCCAGACGTCGTTGATGGATAGTAATACCCGAAGATGTGTTAGAGCGAAGTTCTGGAAGCTTTTCAAAATGATAATCATTTTTTATCTTTTTTATCATTTTTGTCATTTTTGTCTTTGTTTTTTTCCAGAAGAGTGTAACTAAATGATTTATGAGAAGATATCAGTCTAGTAGTACTTCAGCGCCAGACAGCGATAGTTTGTAGGTGGGCTTGCAATAGGAACGATAATGCCTAAAGTGTGTTTAAATTTGCTGGTATCAATCTCCAGCTGTATAAAACAAGCCGAGATCAATAGATATCGAACCAACATCTGACACAACCCAACGACTAATGATCCACAAACAACGACGCAATGCATCACCAGAGCATAGCCTGATGCACTCGATACATGCAACCACCGCTACCCAGGACAAACTTGATGCTCTAAAGATCAAGTACTCCCCATGTTCACTTGCCATAACCCCAACCGAAACATTACCCAACTCTCTTCCTCAAGTATCTCCTCAGGTCACAACCCTACCGGACGTCCCTAGCACTGCCCCTGCCGAAGGCGAAGGTTGGAAGATAGTGGAAGGCAAAACAATGCGGAGGAAGAGGAGAAGTGAACAGACAAGCAACCAGAAGGCAGCTCCAAATAACGACAAAACCCCAACAACAAAGACTGGTAGGAGGGGAAAGAGCACCTACCAATCCAAACCAACGACTACTCCTACAAAGAAAACCTGGGCAGAGGTTGTCAAAAGTGGAGGAATTAATGTCCAGATTGTCTTAGGCAATGACCACCTTCAACTAATCACACCGACGACAAGAGCCCGAAGAGAGAGGCAAGGAGGGGCAGCGCGAAGGCTCAAAAAGCAGGCCCGAGCAGGCGGAGGGACGGAGGAGGAGAGAAGGGGAAGAAGTAGCCCGGCAGTAGTATAAGGTCCAAGAAAAAAAAAGAAGAAAAAAAAAGAAGAAAAAAAAAGAAGAAAAAAAAAGAAGAAAAAAAAAGAAGAAAAAAAAAGAAGAAAAAAAAAGAAGAAAAAAAAAGAAGAAAAAAAAAAGAAGAAAAAAAAAGAAGAAAAAAAAAAGAAGAAAAAAAAAAGAAGAAAAAAAAAAGAAGAAAAAAAAAAGAAGAAAAAAAAAGAAGAAGAAAAAAAAGAAGAAGAAAAAAAAAGAAGAAAAAAAAAAGAAGAAGAAAAAAAAAGAAGAAAAAAAAAAGAAGAAGAAAAAAAAAGAAGAAAAAAAAAAGAAGAAAAAAAAAGAAGAAGAAAAAAAAAGAAGAAAAAAAAAGAAGAAAAAAAAGAAGAAAAAAAAAAGGATTTAGATGTGAAGGGAAGGGAAGAGGAATGAGGTGAATGACTAGGCGGAATAATAATTGAGCGTACAGGGCTCTTACGGCTCTAGACTATATTGACGCGAAAGAAAATCAGCATGGAGAACACCAGGGTGCTGTGGCCCCAAACAATGAAGAATGCTCTGGGGCTTTTCCCAGTAGGCCTCCGGGATTACAGACCGGGGCCTAAAGATGTATATTAACACAGACGACGTCATAACCTTACGGTTGGGAACGTTTAAGAATCAATCAATCAATCAATCAAGCCGAGGTCAATGCTTACATAAATGTGTCGATATATCCGTTGCATATGAAGCTATTGACGATTAAGAAGTTCCAATTATTACCAGTTACGTCACCTCGGCATCACGGCCCCTCACTTACACCTCAGCCCTATCGGCATCCCTGCCCAAGCTTCCCCGCGCTAGAAATACCCACTTTCCCGAGCTCCTCCACCCTCCAACGATGTCCACCTCACAACTCGCCGCCCTCTCTTCGGGAAAATTCACCCCCTGCGACATCGCTGATGCTTTATTAAAGCTCAAGGTCCCTCACGCCGGGTACCTGGTTGACATTGGTCCGCGCTCCATACCTCCGAGGGTTCCATTCCTCATTCTCTTACACAGGCGACACTGATACACTGACACGGTGTTGATACAATACAGATCCTAAACACAGTCCTACCACCCCTCGCTCCGGTCCTCTCGTCGGCTTAGCGACCACTGTTCTTTTCGCTCCCAAATCCTCTCCCACTCCCACCGGTAACCTTGAGAAGGGCGCGCATTTCGCCGATGTTGTCAGCGCACCTAACACCATTGCCGTTCTCGCAGCGCCTCCAGGAGTACGATGCGCTGTCCTCGGCGGGCTGGTAGCTACTCGTCTCGCCAAGCGCGGAGTTAAGGGTGTTATCATCGGAGGAAGGGTTAGGGATCTGTGGGAGATGCCGGAGGATCTTGAAATCTGGGCGCAGGGAACAAGTGCAGTGGGTGCTGGTGCAGAGACAAGAGTGGTAGATGTGGATGTTGAGGTTGAAATACAGGGAGTTAAAGTAAACAAGGGAGATGTGGTGGTTGCTGATAAAGGGGAGGTGGTGGTTATTCCGGGGGATAAGGTACAGGAGGTGCTGGATTTGATGCCGGGACTGATGGCGATGGATGAGCTTGTCGCGGGCGATTTGAAGGAGGGAAAGGAATTGGGAGCGGCGTTCAAGGAGAGGAGAGGTTAGATGGTATTCCTTGATGATTACGCGGGAGTAACGAGGTGTATGATGACTCATGAGAGGACGATGGCATATAGTGATAATGATACCCATTGAAATGTTTTTACAACTACTGGAGATCCTTAACAAACCATTTTGCACCTTCCATACCCTCCTTAAAAACCTCTGGAATCTCTGAAGCCAACTGGAACCCACACCGCTTATAAAACCTTCCCGCCCCATCATTATCCTCGGCCATGCCAAGATGCACACCTCTTACCCCCTCACTTTTAAGTTTCTCCAGCAGTGTATCAATCAACTTTGCCCCCCATCCACCACCCTGCCACCCCGGCAAAATATTTATATGCAAATGAGCCGGCCACCTACTCTCCAACCCCACCAACATTCTCTCTGGGCGTAATGCATCCCTCGTGAGCATATCCACCGCTGAGGACGGTTCCAATTTCGGTAATTCAGGATTATAACCACTAGCATATCCCGAGACAAAATCAATTGTCGAAGGAGTGCCCAGAATAAAGCCTACTACATTTCCGCATCTTTCTTTGCTGGTCGGTTGGATTGAGGTTTGATTCGGATTCGGAATATCGCTGCTATCGCTGACGAGGACGAAACAGTAATTGGGTGAATATAAAAGGTACGGGATTGCGTATACATAGGGAACTAGAGGAATGGCAGAGCTTAGGGCGGGGTGTGAGGTTGCTTCGCACTAGTGAGGGTTAGCGATAGGGTTGGGGTAGGGCAAAAGTGACGACTTGCGATGTGAACTACGGAGTCGTAGTCGGATGGGGAGTAAGGTCGGATATGCATTGGATGAGAGGTAAGGGAGAGGGGGAGAGTAGTTAATTGCAAAGGTTAAGCGAATGGTGAGATAGGATGAATTGTTGAATTTCTGGGTTGCGGAATGGGGGCCAGGTATAGATACTCATCAATATCTGACTAGGCAGGAGGTTAAGTATGGATGCTCATCTATCTCGGATCAGGCATCCGTCAACCCTGCTATGTAACAGTGTATGCAGGGTCCATTTGTGGCATTCAGTCATGCGTTTTGTAATAGTAACACAAGTTATCATCCAGGATAGCTACTTTACATCTGAACCTTTCAAACATTCTTGAGTGTTGACAAACAATTCCTTTCATCCTTCGTTCTTTAAACACTCTCAATTGTAACTTCTGAAGGTTATGAAAATATTAGACGAAATTAGGCGTGGATGCAACACACAATATATATCCTCCCATAATCTCGCCCAACACAACCGGACTGTCGGCAGTAACGGACAAACAGTGAGACGAGTGAAGTTTTAGAAATTCCTTCGAGATATGGAACTACAGATTAGACAGAATTGTAAGGGCCATCTGTAAGCTTTTCACTCCAATTGGATAATTCAATCAACGCGACGGAGGGAACTGAGGATTCAGGAAAGCAAGGGGGAAAATACAATCCCTACAATTTCTGCATGCAGAAAACACTCTGTAAGACTCTGCAGCGGGATCGGGAATCCAGACTCTTGCATACTGTGTATCCTTATGCACGATATATAGACTCGGCACATCGGTGGTATGTACAAAGGGGGTACCTCACTTGCTGCAAATGCATCAAAAAGTGCAACAACCCGAAAGTATAATGCCCAATCATGCACTTGTAACTCCTATTTGGTGACACCAAATCGACTTTCTATGAGTGGGAAGAATTGTCTTGGGAGCATGGTGATGAAGATGATATGATGGAAGTGGAGCAGGGTGGAGAATGATGAAGAAATAGTGGATTGCCCGTGTACATCGTAGTAAAAGTATATACGTAGGGATGGCTTGGCTCGGCTTGGCCATACGTACAGATTTCAATCAGTCTATGATTGTGCTCAGAATCGAACACCATTAGACTGACATGTTCATGACGCTTTTGAAACTTTATAATTAGGGCAAAAAAAAACTAGACCATCAGTGTCTCCATTTCTCGAAAGATACGGAAAGATTCGTTACCACGCCCCAAAAGAAAGGATTTATTAAAGCTGTCATATCCGATATTTCGTCCGTGGTGGATTGATTCTTATGTAACCATCTCCTGCGCCAACCTTGAGTACTTACTGTACACACTCTCGCTTCCTTCCCCAGTTAGCTCAAGTTTGCAATCCCTGCAAGCATGTGGAATGCCCGCTAGCATCCCACGCGCGACACGAATTTTCGTGTGTAGCGTGTACCACGCGTTTCCCTCACCCAGATGTCAGACCCAGCGACTGCAAGCTCCATTCTTCATTTCCAAATTTTGTCTTCTTCGTTTGTTGTATGTAAGCTCTAACCATACTTATTAGTTTGTATATAGCATTGCTAATAATCCCAGATTCTTTAATCCGAGCTTCGACGTACGGAACATATTAAACACCGTCATCACCTCATCGCAGAAATGTCTCAGCATAACTCTATCTTCAATCCAGATATTCCGCTTAGCGCCCCGGGATCACGAAATACCTCGCGTGGCCCGTCTCGTGCTACATCGGTCGTTTCAACATACCACGACACTGTTTCCAATGCCGATGGTGACGACACCCGTCGTCCTGCTGAATACTCGGACGATGAATACGCCGCCGAGGGAGAGCGGATTGATGAAGCTCTTGCAGAAGCTGGTAGATCCGACGATGAAGAATACTATGACTACGAGGTATCCCATAATGGTTCCGACTCCGAACACAGTCACGAACAGTTTGAAGATTGGAACCATGAAAACGATGAGGAAGATGATGGCCTACCAAAACAAATGAGATGGGGAGATATGAAAGATACCTGGAATTCTGTGGAGCCGTTTAAGCTTGATATTAGAGCTCAGGATCTTGAAGCACATTTGGACCTTGGGAGTCATCTTATGAATGCACATTTGTTGAGGAAGATGTATCCGAATAAACCCTCGGGAAAAAGGAAGCGGGAGGAAATGGAGGAGGGAGATGAGAATTTGGAGGAGGATGAGGATGAGGAGGATATTGCGAAGAAGAAGTTTTTCGTTAGGAAAAGTTGGACGGCTTGGCCATTGTCTGCTGAGAATGTACCGAGGGAGAGAGAGCATAATGCAAAGAATACCTTCTTTATCAGACGTCATAGAAGTAGACGAGATTTGAGAAGTCAGGAGAGGGTGGGGCCACCTCCTCCACCGTCGGAGATGTTGTATCAGGTTCTTGTGGCGACGGTTATCAGGAAGGCGAACGAACGGATTAGGGCGGAGGGGAAGGAACATCTGCAGCCGTCTGATGATGATGAGATGTTGAATAAGATTATTGGGCCGGCGGTACGACAGATGATGGGGAAGTTTGATCAGCTGCTCATGGCGCTGCATCATGAGAGAGCGCATTATATTGAGAGGTTGATACCTCAGGAGGAGGGTGGACTGGGGAGTAGAAAGTTTATGAAGGTGAAGAAGGAGAGTGGGCAGGAGCTGTATCAAGTGGAAGAGGGGGAAAGGGAAGAGGAGGTAGAAAAGCCACAGCACAAGAAGGCACAGACGAAGAAAGGCAAAAAGTTCTTATCGAAAGAGGTGTTTGACAAGAACAGAAAGGTGAGAGTAGGTCTTGTTGGATTACGGAACTGGAGCCATGTTCTTGGAGAGGCAGCATTGATTGGATGGGGCCATGACGTGCTGGAGAAAACGGCAAAGCAGTGTTCGGACCTTTTTGGTGAGGATATGAACTTTCGGACTGTGGGGAAGATGTCGAAGGATCATGAGGGAGTCATGTGGAGTGCGAGTCAAGGATTAAGGGAAGATGTCAGTCAGTATAAGGATGAGCCTGAATATTTGGAACCCGGGTTCAGGAGTAGCAAGAGGCGAATTAAAATGCTTACGGAACAGAGAATGTTGCGGAAACAGGCTTGTGCAGCCAAAAGGGCGGCTAGGTATGCTGCAGAAGGAAGAACTCTGCCGGAAGAGCCAGTGGAGCAGCCTGGTGAAAAAGCGGGTCCGGTGGAGACTACGGAGAATAAAGAATCCGATGGCGAAGACGAAGACATGGATGATGACGACGACGCTGGTGGGGATGGAAACGCTATGGGCGCAGAAGATGAGTTTTTTGACATTAGTGATGAAGAAGAGTATGAAGATAGGGATGATTGAGATGAATATGTTGAATCGGATGTTTTTTTTTTCTAAATTAAAAAAAATTAAAAACATTTTATTCTTCTTGCATATCTTGTATCCCTCACTCATGAGATCCCACTCGTGACACTTTCAATCCCCACGTTGCAAGGCAATCACCACCGATGGATCACACGCCACTCCAACGCTAATAAAACAACACGTTTTTCGCTTAATTATCCTAATCGGGAAGTCGGAGAGAACTCTCACGGCTTCACGAATTCTACCCTCCGAGGCCCATGGCTCCCATGAAGCCTCCCCCCCCTCCGCGCTTCGGCCTCACCTCCGATATGCGCATGTTCGGTGGCAGCAACTCATCCCGAGTCTCCACGCCTGCCCCCGCCGCCGAAGACGACGTGTTTGGGTCCTCCGCACCCGGCACCCCAACGCGTCCCAGTAAAGACGCCCCCTCCGCAGCCCCAGGATCAGGTTGGTCCTCGGGGAGCTCCCTTTCTTCGTGCCCCAGCACGGTGAAGAAACGCGCACACGTTGCGGCCTTCGGGTCGCTCGTGCAAAGCGAACTCCGTTCCGCCCCCGCGGTAGGTTCCCAGGCCTCCCCCCAGGTCAGCGTGTCCCTTATGGACAAGTTGTCGGAGCGCCTCGCCGCTGCGGAGGAACGTTTGAAGGCTCTGGAGGAGCAAATACGTCTCCAGGAAGCCCGCCCATGCTCGTGCCCGCAGGCAAACCTCGCGACGTCGACCCAGTCTACCGCCCTTCGCCAGCCCCACCCTGTTGGCACCCAACAGTCTGCTCAGGCAGAGAAATCCAGAACTTCCTCCGTTGTCGTCGGCATGCCCAAGGCTGCCCCCATACCATCCCTCCCCGCCCTCCCGCGTGCGTCCAAACTCACCGCGGCCCAATCCTACGCCGCAAAGCTCCGCAGCAACCTCCCCGAGCTCCCCCCCCCCGCCCCCCCCTCCGGCGTGGCAGATCGTTCCCTCACGCAAACAGCTGAAGGCCCCCCAACGCCCTCCCAACTTCTCCGTCCCCGAAAAGAACCTCGCCGCTGAAGATCGCCGCCTGATCTTCATCCGTCAGGAAGGCGCCCGCCCCTCGTCAAAACCAGACCAAGATTTCACCGCCGCCATCAACGTCTGCTTGCACCTCCGCGGTGCACCCCATTTCCACCGTGTAGCCCGAGTCTCCAGAAACTCGAAGGGAACGATCACGGCTACCACCAACCCGGGAGTGAGAGCGGATTCACTAATATCGTGCTACCGCAACGAAATCCTCAATGCCATCCGCGAGGTTGACCGCTTTGTGGTGGACGTTAAACCCATGGACAAATGGGTCAAGTTGAAAGTCCACGCCATCCCCCTCAATCGTTTTCTGGGTAGAGGAAGGAATGGCCTGCAAAAGCTCGAGCTTGAGTTGCAAGCCAACCACGACCAGCTCGAGGTCATCCCCGGTGCTCGTTGGTTAGGCAGCAGACGAAGCATTCGCGAGCGCTTTGAACAGGGCGAGATTCAGTCGTCCTCAGCTGTCTTTTCGGTGAAGGGAACCCCCGCTGCGCAAATGCTCATCGCTCGGGGCGCCCTCCTAGGATCCTCTCGTTACCGTGTCGAGCTCTTCAACCACAACGGCCCTGACAGTCAGTGCTCGGGCTGTCTTAAGTGGGGACACATTCGGGAGAAATGTCAAACCCCCAAGCTCTTCCGTTGCCGATTCTGTGGTCAGCACCACGCTTCGGAGGAACACAAGTGCAGCATGATAGGATGCTCCACCTCCAAGGGACTCCCGTGCCAGCATTCGAAGGAGTCTGCTCGTTGCGTTAATTGCAAAGGCAATCACTACGCCAATGCTCGCAACTGTCCATCCCGCCTTGAAGCCTTCGCCCTGGCCCGTCAGCGTCGCCAGATGTCTTCCTCCTCCGATCAAGTCTCCTCCACAGCGGAAGCCTCGCAACCAGAAGCAGACCCCTCCTCTTCCGCCTCCAGCGATCCAAACGAACCCTCAACCACGGAGACCACATCAGCCCTCTCCACCCCCCGTCCTGCAGCCACGGCGTCTGACCCAGACGCTATGGTCGATGCCGATGTGCCGGATAACACCCAATGCTGAAGTGCCTCACGGTACTTCAACTAAATTGCCGAAAGAGCGGTGAGGCTCTGACGGCGGTGATGGAGAGCGGTCTCGCTCTGGGTGCGGATGTGGTGTTGGTTCAGGAGCCCCCGACCTTCCAAGGTTGGCGCCATCCAGCCTACGAGTTCCTCTGGGGAGGGAGGGTTCTGACGGGGAGACGGCGGGATTCAGCGTGGCAGCTTCGTCCACGAGAGGACTTGGCTGCGCCCGGGGACGGTGACCTCCAGGTGTTGGACGTCACATGCAGAGGTCATAAACAAGTACGTATTGTAAATGTTTATGACGCTCCGCGGACTGATGATGGAGTGCGCCCTGCACGCAATGCGGACTGGCGCAGGATTATAGGACGGGACACTATTCTTGCTGGCGATTTCAACGCTCACAGCAGAAGGTGGAACCCCCTGTGCGAGAGGCCACTCCATCATCAGTTCTTGGAAGATCTGATGGACTCATTCGATCTCCGCTATGTCGGTGATGGTAAGGAAACCCACACCCAAACGGGCCAGATCCGACATAGCGTTATCGACTTAGTCCTGACGACGATGGAGCTTGAAGCCCACGTCGTTGCGAAGCTCCTCGATGACCCGAATCACTCCACAACGTCCGATCATGAGGCGCTGATCTGGAAAGTGGACTCTGTGACGGTCCCAGAGGACTTCGACGCCCCAACTAGGGGATGGGCGGTTGGAGAATGGCTGGAGAGTGACGAAGGAGCGCAGAAAGCGGCGTTAGATTATCGCCATCGAAGCGAACGCAGACCGCTCCTATCCGATCACTGCTCCGAGAACGACGTTGAAGAAGAGGTGGTTTGGGTACGTCAACAGTTGGTGGACATGCTGAACGCTCACGCTAGGAAGATTCGCATCACCGCTCGGTCTAAGAAGTGGTGGCACCCCGATGTTAAAGCAGCACGCAGCGAATACGGCCGGAAACGGAGGGCAGCCAAGCGCGGTCAATGTTCGATAGAGGAAGAACACCGCCTCCGCAACGCCTATCTCAGCACCCAACGTCGCCACAAACGAGAGTGTTGGGTTTCTTTCTTGGAGGGAGCCAACGGGGAGGCGGTATGGAAAGTCCTTCGCGCGACCAAACCGCGAAATGCTGCGGTGGTTGGATCTCTTGAGGATGAACACGGCAACCAGGCTGACGAGGAGGATGCCAAACGTCGAATGCTTGCAGACGTTTCTTTCCCCCCCCCGAACCCATACCCCGGTCACAGTGGCAACGAAGGTCCCCCAGGACGCGGATTCCTCCGAGTGACCCAAGAACTGGTCTCCGATTCGATCCACGGTCAGAGCAACTCTAAGGCTCCGGGTAGTGACGGGTTAGGAGTACCTATTATCAAGGCGCTCATGCGATGGGACCCTGAACGGGTGACTTCCATCGTATATCACTGCGTGCGGCTAGGATTCCACCCAACCGACTGGAAAACAGCCAAAGGAGTCTGTATCCCCAAACCGGGAAAGACTTCCTACCGCAAAGCGAAGAGTTTCCGTATCATATCTCTCTTAAGCTGTCTGGGAAAGTTAGTAGAAAAGGTCGTCGCCACCCTCATCGCGGAGGAGGCCGAGAGGCTGCACGCTTTTCACGCTGGGCAATTTGGTGGGAGAAGAGGTCGCTCCGCCGTCGACGCCGCGGCAGTCTTAATTGAGGCGGTTGAATTCGCTTGGGAAAAGCAGAAACTCGCGGGCGCTCTAATGATGGACGTTAAAGGGGCCTTTCCCACTGTCAATCGAGACTGCCTTATGCGGAAAATGCGGCGAGCAGGCATGGATGAATGCTACGTGCGGTGGGTATCTTCGTTTATGAGTGATCGAAGAGTCGAGATATCACTAGGCGGCGATTCAGGCACTCCCATCGAGACGAACACCGGGCTCCCCCAAGGATCCCCCGTATCCCCAGTCCTGTTCTTGATCTATATAGCCGATCTCGCTGATCATGTCGAATCAAGAGTCCCCGACGTAACAGGCCTGTCGTTTGTCGATGATGTAACCTGGATCGTGACCGGTGATTCTGCTCGAGAGGTCTCCGATAAGCTTGAACGGTGCGCAAACGCCTGCTCGTGGTGGGCCTCCACCAACGCGGTGGTGTTTGAGACAGAAAAGACGGAAGCCATGCTTTTTTCTCGACGGAGGGGAGAGGCTAACCCTGACGAGGTCACAGTCTCGGTAGGTCCTCACCAGATCCCGTTCGCCTCGTCAGCCATCCGTTGGCTCGGCTTTTGGCTCGATCCAAAGCTCACTCTTAACCACCATCACCAAAAGTGGTTGACCAAAGCCAGGCAACAGCATGCTCGTCTTGCGAGGCTTTGTCGTGCTCAGGGACTCCCTCCGGGGAGCACTGCTAACCTGCAAAAGGCGGTAGTCCAGTCAGTGGCTATGTATGGTGCGGAGATTAACGCGGTCCGGCGCCTAAAAGGCAAGAGCTCGGGACGCACTGCTCGGCTGCAACTGCTCCTCAATAAGCAAGCACGAGCGGTCACGGGGTGCTTCAAAACGACCCCACTCGGCTTCTTGATGGCTGAAAGTGCCGTACGCCCAGCGGAAGCGCTCATCAAAGGCCGAGAAGCGAAATTTCGGTCACGCCTTCTCACTCGCCCCCGCCCCGCCCCCCCCTCGACCGGCACTCAACCGTCCCCGACCGCTGCGGCTATCACTCGGCTGCTTAAGCGCACGGAAAAAGCATGTGGATTCGAAGCAGTCGAAAATGTCACAGTCCCCGACCGCTTTCGTCGCTTCCCTGTGGTGATCGCACCCAGGGCTGAAGCTGAAACCTTCGCCCGGAACTGGAGAAACCTCACGTCCACGACATGCATCTGGACAGATGGCTCTCGAATGGAGGGACATACGGGAGCGGGAGTAGTCCGCTACATCAACGGAGCCTTTCGTTCTTCCCAGCACTACTTGGGTCGTCATACGGAGGTGTTCGACGCTGAGCTCTACGCCATCTGGCGAGGGCTCAAGGAGTTCCATTCCAATCACTTCTGGGATCCCAACTCGAATACCAAAGCGATCGTTTTTTCGGACGCCCAGGCTGCTCTCAAGCGTCTGGAGTCTGACACCCCCGGTCCCGGCCAGGAGCTTGCCAAACTTATCTCCCGCGAAGCCTACTACCTCCTCTTTGACTCCGGTATCGACGTGGAATTCCATTGGATCCCGGGCCACAGCGATATCCCCGAAAACGAGGAAGCGGATCGAGTAGCTAAGGAAGCATCGAAGCATCGCTGCGACTCCCGTATGCTCAAACGGTGTGACAATCCAGTGTGTGCTGTTCCGGCGTGGGCTTCCCTGGCGCACCTCAACCGGATCGCAACGGAAACGACATCAACCATCACTCGTCGCTGGATTAAGCAACAAACAGCGACCAGCCGTTCCTTCCGCCCCCGCCAAAAATGGGGAATCCGCCCTGAATTGGTTTCCCTCCCCAAACGCCGAGCAGCTGTGTTCCTCCAGCTTGCTTCAGGCCACGCCCTCATCGGCACCCATCTGGTGCGCGTTAAGAAAAAAGAGTCGGACCGGTGCTGGTGGTGCCAGTCGGAAAAAAGACAAACCAGAGGCCATTTGTTTGGAGAATGCCCCCGCTGGCGAAAGGAGTTCAAGACGTTGAAAGAGGAGGTTGAGAGAATACGGGGACGGAGGGGAAGGCCGAGAGGAAGGCTTAAGGTGGTGGATTTATTTAGGGACGATCGACTCACGAAAGCGATCTTGGAATTCTTATCTGCAACGGAGATAGGCAGAAGATACGTATAGGCATGGGCAGAAGGGCCAGGTGCTTGGAGGGCGATTTGTAAATTTTTTCATTACTTTTCTTTTGATTTTCACGATTTTTTCTTTTTAGTTATAAGAGGGGAAGGTGTGAGCGATACGGGGGACTATCAGGTTTCGGCTGGGGTTTAGGATTTTTTGTTTCTTTTTGGGTGTCTCTTTATTTACTTATCTTTTCGGGGACGTCACGGGGTGCAGGAGATTGGGGAGCCTCTTTAGGTGGTCTCGGCCACGAGGACAGGAAAAACGGATTTAGTTTCCCGCATAGGCCTTAAAGGCCTCGAACGGTGTATGATTAAAATCAAATCAAATCAAAATCACCACCGATGGATTGATGGCTTGCGTCAAGCTAAAATAAAAAAAACGCGCTTTGAATTACACGCATTCCCCAATTCTTCCCCCATCAGCCAGCCAGCCCAGCCCCTCTCTCAACACACTTTTGCTTGTCTCCTAACTCGGACTTTTTCTTTGCGATCCCCGCCCATCTGAAATTGCTCGACTACGCAAAGCCACTGATGTCCGGGAGCATCATCTGCATACTGCAATGCCCCGATTTCGCAGACGAGGAGAATTTGTAGCCCTCCATATAAGTTAATTATATTCATTATTCATGCACGCTGCAAGGCACGAGTCTCTTAGAGTAGCCGGCAACAGAAAAGCGCTGCTTCGTCGCACAGTTTTGTGCAGCAACGGACGCCTCATCACAGCAACGGAACAGGTCAGACGCTTAATTCGTCGTCATCGGGTCGCGATTTCTTTCGACAGTCACCAAGTTACGGAACCGAATCCACATGACATCTACAGATCCCGCCTGCTCTCGGTCCGAGCACGAGCAAGTCCCTTCTATTTGAAGCGAGCGAACTGAGGTAGTAGAAACAAAGAACCCTAAACAACCAAGCTTCCACCAAGAGCTTCCGGAACCCATCAAGCTGAAGCTACATCGCCCACGAGAAGAAGGACCATGTCAGAAGCGCAAACCCGCCCGAAGAATCCCGACAAAAACAGCAATCGTCTCTCGATATCTCTCGCCTCGATACGATCACAGCACCTCGTCGTTCCGGGCTCGTCGGCCGATCCATCTCCTCCACCCCCTAATCCCCCCCGTCCCCGCCGCGCTACTGCCGGAGGCTTCCTCCTCGATTCTACCAGTTCTCTCCGCTCCCTCGCCCGGTCAACGAGTCTACGAAATCGAAATGTGTCGGGTAGCACAGCAGCAACTACAACTGTGCTGGGTCCGGCCAGCGGAGCAAGCGAGGCGGACGATGACCCAGCTGCCATGGTCGACCTAGTCCTCCAGCAATCCGCACAACGTAAAGACACGCGTCCGGCATCACAGGGAAAATCTATTCATGCACCTCCCTCGCGGCATACTCAGAGTTCTGGTGGTAGTGCATCAAAGAGGTTCTCCTCTTCCTTTTTGATGGGGGGAATGGGTAGAGCACATACGTCAGCTGGCACCAAGGAATCAAGTAGCAAGAAGTTCTTGTCTCCGGTGGAACCACCAAGTACACCAGGACGTTCTGGCTTTCCAGGTCACCTCTCACCGCAACTGCCATGGGGTGGGACACAGCAACCAGAAGGCTTTCAGCATCAAATGAAGAAGCGGTGGTCACTAGGAAAAGATCAACTTAAGGAGTTGCAACAGACTTACAAGTTTTCCGAAGCGACTATGCAGCGGACAATTAAGGCGAAGCAGGCACTGGAGTTATCGGCACATTTCAGGTCACTGCTGGAGATTGAGGCTACTGCGATGCAAGGGACGGGGAAGTCAAAGGAAAAAGAATTACCGGAAAGGTTTTACGAATATAATCCACTCAGGGTAATCAGGAATAGGAGACTGAGAAATAGAAAGAAGATCATGCTGGATGTATCACCATGGGAAAATCCGGGGGAGGTACACGAGTGGGTCTTGGAGGTACAGAAATCCATGGAATCCCCGGGAAAAGATTTAGCCGGGGGACTACCGCTGCCACCAGCAGGCACCGGAAAGAAGCTGAAAAGGCCAAAGATGGATTGGATAATACCCCCAGAGGAAATGTTGGCAGATTATTACTGGATGAGATGTGAGGAGTACAAACGGGATGAGATGGAGGGAAAGAAGAAGAAGCGGAGAAGCTTGCAAAGTGTCGATAGTGAGAAGCCACGAATGTCTTTGGATGTACCATCACATGATTTAAGCTTTACCACCATGGCCAGCGAAGAGCATGATATACCAAAGCGCAGTCGAACAACTCGGAGGAGAAAGGGATATCAGAAATATGAAGAGGAAGAAGCAGGATATGAAAGCACAGCGACATCCTCTGATTCTGCTGAAAGCAGTGATGATTACATGAACCATGGCTCATCATCTTCAGAAGATGATAATCCTAATCCCAATGAGAGTCCAAACCATCATCGACGGCGACGGAAAATCAAGCGATTAATAGCGCGCCATGGTACGAAGAAGCTAAAGAAACAACAGCTTGAACAAGAGGAGAAGCGGCGAAAACAGGAAGCAGAAATGTACTGGGTTAAATCTGAAAGCGAAGGGGATATGCAACCAACTCCCGTACCTCACGCCAACTACGAACAGCCAGAATACCGCAAGAGTTTCGAATTGGAAGATGGATGGGAATCTGCTGCCACGGGAAGAAGTCCAATCAAACCTTCAAATCCCTTCTTTACTATGCACCATGGGGGTAGCCGAAGTTCATTTGAATTTGACAGTAGCTTCAACGGTGGTCTTGGAATATCCGGCCTGGCAGCAACGGATACCGCCGTTCCCAGTATCGCCATCTCCTTCAGCCCTCCGAGGGTGCATTCTGCCAATGCAGACGAACGGGACGATGAAATACAGAATTTCAGGGCTATAAACTTCTTCAACAAGCGACGAGAAGGTAGTAAAGCCGAAGAAAGTGGCCGGGAATCTCTCGACATTGACCGAGCCTACATCCGTCCTGAGAAAGATCGATCAAGCAAAATCGGCCGTGTAAAATCCCGCGTCGACAAACTCCGTAATGAAGTTGCAAAAGTCGAAGATCTAGTGCCCTGGAAAAGCCGTTCTAACGCTCCATCACCAACCGCTTCTATCCATACCGCCTCTGATTCCGAGGATAATCGCATGCTCTCCCTTAGCTTTTCTCGTGAGGGCACAATGTCTGCTTCCGAACGCGAAGACCTGAAATCCCCAATCAAACCCTCATCCGCCAAGAAACCTTCACCCTCCAAACCCTCCAAAGGCTCTAAACCGCCGCAGCGTCCAGGCCACAGAAGTCGTTACTCAACCGGCACAATCCAGTTTACCACACGCGTAAGCTTCGACTCGGAACGGGAAGGCTCACCGGACCGCAGAAGCAGCCGCCTAAGAGAAACCACCATCCGTTCCCACTCTCCCATCGGTGCTGTTGATATCTCTTCCGTATCCCGAAACCCGAACAAAGATAAACACCGCCGCCTTACTCACCAAAATCTCACTCCTCTTGACCCACCTCAACATTTCTCCGACGCCCCCGAGGAACCTTGTAAAGCCACCCCTCCTCTCTCACCAGGTTTAATCAACCACCGTATCGAACTTAAGAGGGAGCGGGTAAGGTTATTATCCAGCGGTATTGTGGCGAGACAACTCGCCGCTAAAGGATTGGATCGGAATAAATGTTTTACTGCTTTCAATACCGCTACAAATCAACTGGACTCGTTACTTTCTACTTATGATAAACGACAATCTCTTTTTATTACACATACCGCACCGGCTTATCATGCGCGTATAGCCGCTGTTTCTTCTAGTGTTCAAGATCATTTAACCCCCCTAGTTCGAGGCGTGGCAGATGAAGCAGATGAGTTGTCAATCACAGTAACTACGGAATTGACACTGGAGGTAAAGAAGCTTCAAGAAGAGATTTTTAAGCTGGCGAGGAAAAGAAGAAATAGGGGTAAGATGAGACTGTTGGTGAGAGTTATGAGTATGGTGGTGGAATGGGCGGTTAGGGTTGTGTTATGGGGTGTTTGGTGTGTCGTTCTTGGAATGAGGGTGGTTAGAACCGTGGTTGGGGTTGTGGTTGGCGTTGGAAAGTGGGTTCTGTGGCTGTAGTGTGATGATCTGATGATCTGTAGATCGGACGATCATGAGACTGAATGCTCGACGGAAATCGGAATTTGCACCTGCAGATAGTGTAGAGTGAAAGATATGGCAGAAATGGCATATTATTAAGCCAAGCCAACCTAAGCCAAGCCTATTAAACATGAACTTTCTGTACTTTTTTTTCTTTGTCGTGAATCAGAAATTCCTTTTGTATCACTTGTATCACCTTTTCTTGTTTCTTTTGTGTATGGTTATAAAGTTTAGCGGTGTTTTTTTTTTTGTATGGTTATTCTCATTGTATCAGCTTTTTTTTTACTGTGTTTGTTTCTTTGTTTTGTTTTGTACTTTTTGTTTGCGTTACTTCATTTTTTCTTTTTTTTACTTTACTTTGTATTATTTTGTTCTGTAAACGGTCAATACCCCCCATCCCCCATTTTTGTAGATACTAGACAAACTAGACATGATGAGAGTTTTGAGCGAAGAAGTTTTGGTGAGATTGTTATAAGAAATAGGAAGTGTGAACAGTGAAATAAATATCCCCATAAGTGGAGAGTTGTATTTACTATTGAGTAATTAAAGTAAGTTAAGTATATTAGCTACAGTCTACTATGCCAGAATAACAGAGAAGAAATGATGAAAGATTGGCTTTTAAGTTTTATGTATTTTTAGTTTTAGTTTTCTCCGGGATAGCTTAAGGGCTTTTTGACATGCCTATGGATGCAAATCTTGATTACATTGCTGGTTTCCGTGCGGTTTGTGATAATTATGGTGTATGGTTTATTGTGAATAGTGACTCTACATATGATTTCTAATGCAAGCTCTTCGTTTCAAAAACTACCGTATAGTTTTAGCTAGGCATTATAAACACCATAGCAACACGGCCACACAAGCACCATAGAAGCACAATTGCGAAATCTACTACCCATTATAGACCACTATCGAGGGCACCTAAATATTCCAGGAATCGAGATCAAATTTACATTTTGGATTTTTGATGCTAGAATAGGGTATTTTGGGACCTGGTACTCGGCTGTTTGGATGCTGGGGTGCTTGTGTGCTTGGCAGTGGGGGTATACTTCAGAAAAGACAAGGAAGAACAAGGCAAGATAAGGAAGAACAAGATAAAGCTCAGCTTGATTCAACTAGACTCGACGTGACCTGTTACCACTTCCTGAAATTTTGATAAGATGAGCTGCTGGATAATGGTAAGTATAGCTTGCATAGATTGCATAGGTTTCGTAAATTACATAGATTGCATCATTGGTGATAGGTGGGTTAAAACTATCCTGTAATGCATGCCTATCGTGTAAAATTTGTATATACACCATCCATAACACGAGTACACCTGAATTCTCTAACGAGTATTTCTGCTAGTTCTAGATATAAAAAAAAAGTTTAGAACTGTGTTGATACAATTAATGCTTATCCTTTTTGGTTGAAACCTGACCGTTCCGTCAATGATATGCTTCGCCACCAGGGACGACAAAAATCACCTCAATGAAAGCCGTATCATAAATAGTACCATCAGAACCCTCAGCGGAGAAAATTATAGCCCACATACGCATCACACCAAGAGTTTTATACAGCAGTGAGGTCAAATACTAATTATATAAGTACATATATACAATTCTAGATAAAGCACATCACTTTGCATTGAATGGCGGCTCGATGTCAGAATTCGGTTGCATGCTGGAAATAGCCGTCTACACTTAGCGCTCATTGTGGGGATTGACAGTACATACGTCTTGAAGCCAGGTAGTATGGAGGGGTCCAGGGAGACAGCTGGTAATAGAACTTATGAAAACTTCGGGATTGGTTATCCTTAAGCCTTAGGGGCGATTTGAAGTATAAAAAGCTTACTGGTGATGCTATGTGGAATCCAGGGACCAGCAACGAGCTTTGAAGAGGTTATTGTGCGCTGGGAAGTGAGTAATTGGGAATAAGAGAAAAACTCCATGAACCCCAAATACCCTGAATCACTATGAGGATTAGCATAAGGTACTTACATGAATCTAGTGAAACATAATGCATGACTCAAGAAAAAAAAAATGATTCCCAGAAGAAGTAGGTACTAATTGTGTCTTGGAATGACTGTACATTATTGACATCCGTAACGGTATATTATTGCTCATCAATGATATTTAAGGGTCAGATCATTGCCGGTACTGTTTGATATGCAAAATAGTCACGGAATATAGATATTCTTAGTGTGATATACTGATGAATGATTGGTATTAGATAAAATTGTCTGTGCTATAGATAATTTCGGATTTTGACCGCTATGCATCGCCCACTGTCACCTGCGCGATCACTAGAGCCATTCTTCAAACTAAGGAAATCAATAAGCCCTAATTCCACATATAGGGAGAGTGAGGTTTTCCTTCCTAGCTGGCTCGTTCTAATCCTAAAGAATATTCAACTGGAATATCTCTTTCCCAATGGTCCGAAAATGCCACATAGAAAAACCCCCCACCTCCATCCCATAAGACTCAGGACTGTAGCATAACAGCCAAAACAGACAGAAGTGAGGAGAAACCCTTTATTTTTCTAACTCTATAGCCAGAGCTGGAAAGAATACTCATATATCTGGATTACGAATGCAAGGATTCAAGAAAGGCGGGGTAATAGGGGAGTTTTTGTTTTAGCTTTTTGAATATGGATTGAATTTACCTTACCGCCGCTTGTGTTGAGTACATAGAACTTGTAGCTGCCTACCGATTTTTTATACAACGATGTTGCTTCATGGGATTTATTATCTGCTCATACAGTATGCATGAACCGTTATTAAAATCTAAACTTCACTGAACATTTTATTCCTGTTTGTGCGGCTGAAATGTGCTGTCTTTTCTTTTCTTTTCCCCTCTTTGTTTTTTTCTTTCTTTTCAGGAACCAGACTATATATATATCCAAGCTCTCCATCACCATAGCCGCTGCCATGACAAATAACAATCCCATACAACCCATCATAAACCTCCCATCACTAAAATCATCCCCAGCACCCCTAGTATCCAATCCTCCAACCAGAAGTTCTTAAGGGCGCGTCTGGATACGCCGAAAATGGGCGGTTTTGTCCGTTAACAGGGGTCCCTCCGTTATGCAAAATTTTGGGGTGTTTGGAAAGGACGATTTGCTCCTTTCTGTCACGGCACACGGCTGACGAGCCGTTGTGTTGCGTCATCATGTTGTCGTGGTTGTTGATTGACATCGTGCCGTTGTCTTGCCATGTTGTGTTGCCGTTGTGTTGTTGTGTTGTTGTGTGTGCCGTGCCGTTGTGACTGATAGACTGCTTGATGATGGATGACGTATCACGAGCTGGAGAGCTGTGGCGTCGCAGGTGAATTGATGGAGAACGGAAGCTCATGTAGCGATGATTGTATGACGGCCCAGCAAGAGTGCTGGCCGCCCCTTTGTACATAAGGAGGCTTGCCTCCCCGTTGTCGAGATTCTCCATCGAACGTCTTGTGTCTTCTCCTTGCTCCTAATATAAGATCTCTTCTCCTAAGTCCTACGTCACTCTTGTCCTTGTCCCTGTCCCTGTTTAGTGTGCCGTCCGTCTGACGAGCACTTCGGTCCTTGTCCTCCCGTTCCCCGTCCCGGAACCTGCCTAGTCCCTCTTGCCGGTAGTGTTCAGTGTGTCCCTTGAACGTCCGTTCACTGGTTCCTGACATTACGTTCGATCGATTAATTATTCAACCGACACGCATGAACCGCACCGGTTCTGCCTGGACCTACGCACTAAAACAAGCTCTTGAAACGCACACCTTACACGAAACCTTTGGGATCCCGGACAGATTCGCTGGCGCAGTGCGAAGAACCATCCGACGAGCAGAAAATAACTGCTACCTTGTGGTCCGCTGGCAACTCCAGGACTACACTTATCAGGAGCACATCCGCCGCACCATCAGACTCAAGCCAATCCTCAGAGCCCGCCAGAATGCATATTAAACTTATTGACGAAGGACACTGGCAGCAAATTGTGAACGCCGCCGCCATGACCCAGTTCCCTGACGGCCATGAACCGCTCACCTTTACCAAACAACTCGCACAATCCATCTTAGACGCTCAGGACCACCCCACGGGTTATCTCTTAAACGACCTCGCGGAAACCCCCGGCTCCCGTAACAGCACTCGGGTATCCAGCCCTGTCGCCTCCCGCGCTCCGGAAGCTCCCACCCCTGCCCCCATTCCCCCTGTCGTGATCCAGACTGGCTCCGTCCAGGTCTACCCGAACGGCCCAGAACCAGCACCGCGAGCCGCCGCACCCCCCTACCACAGCCGCAGCCGCAGCCACCGCCCCCGCGATAATCGCACCAATCCCAAGACCCCCCCCCCGAGACCCCGAGATCCTCCTAACCCCGGAGGAACAAGCCGATACAAATGAAATCCACTACTACGAGAAAGAGCTCACCCGCCAGCGTGAACTCATCAACGCGCTACTCGCCTCCCCCGGCATCCGCGTGACCGGAGACAAAATCTCGGATCCGCCAACCTTCGACGGGTCCAACAGGGAGGACCTCCGCCGCTTTGTTTCCTTGCTCCGCATCAAGTTAGTGAGTGACGAACTACGTTTCCCGATCCCCCATAAACGAATTTCTTACGCCATGGGCCGCCTCCGCGGACGCGCCCTGGATCAGATTCTTCCTTATATCAAGGAAAACGGCAACCGCTGGGCTCTCAACGACGTCGAGGACGTCATTAAAATTTTACAGCGAACCTTTGGAGACCCGGACGAGCGCGCAACGGCTCGTTTCAAACTACAAAATCTCCGACAAAACAACCGCGAATTTTCGGACTACTATGCAGAGTTCTCCCGCCTAGTCGCAGAGTTAGGCTGGGACGAAGCCGCCACCATGGATGCCCTGCGTAACGGCCTGTCCCTCGAGCTGCACGAGAAGTTGGTTGGTGCCCCGCCCACCACCACGATGCACGAATTCGTCGAACAGTGCCAAAAATTGGACTCCCAATCAAGAGCACTTGAAAACCTCCGCAAGCTGCGTACCAACCGCGGCCAAGTTAAACCCACTACCACCGCCACCCCCGCCACCAGTCGCCCCACCCCCGCTACCCAAACCACCACCGCCTCCTCCAGCAAGCAAACCCCGGCCCAGGGACCCCGTCAGAAACTGTCGGCACAGGAGCGCGCGACCCGCCTATCAGAAGGACGTTGCCTCTACTGCGGTGGCCTCGGCCACATGGCTGCGTCGTGCCCCGCCAAGACGAATGTTAAAGTGGCGAGCGTGGAATTAGTGGATGCTGAAGAAGAGGTGTCGGGAAAAGAATAAACCAGCTGCAAGAAGATGGCTCTGCCGCTGGTGGGAATATTATTGCTGATACATTGCTATTATCGGGCGCAAGTTTTACTGGAAAGTTAGAATGCAAACACCTTGTCCTCTCCTGTTCCTTGTTTTCCAATAACCGCTCCGTGAAAACAGTAGCGCTCGTTGACTGCGGCGCCACTGGTATCGCCTTTGTTGACCGCAATTTCGCCCGCCATCACAAACTCCCCCTAACCCCCCTATCCACCGCCCGAACGGTCGAAGTTATCGACGGCCGCCCCATATCCTCAGGAAAAATAACACACCTCGCCCAAGTAGAGTGTACCATCAACGGTCACTCGGAAACCCTTCCCATGTTTGTCACCAAGCTGGGTCACTACCCGGTGGTGTTGGGTATCCCTTGGTTGAAGAAACACGATGTAACAATAAGCTTCAGTTCCAACACTGTAAGCTTCGACTCCCAATACTGCCTAAGGAACTGCACCCCGTTGCCTGTGAGCACAACCGGTGTCGAGGTCCTGGACTCGAGGCCCCCTCCCGCTGTCCACGAGCCCGACACAAACCCCATGCCGGAGTTAGAAGACTCGGTCCCCGACCCCCCGGAAGAACCCCCAATAGAGATCTCAAGTCTAACCATCTCCGACTTCAAAGAAATGGTAGAAGACGAAAGCCTGACAGTGTTCTCGCTATCGTTGGACGAGATCACCGTCGCCCTACAAGACAAGCCCCCCCTCACGGAGGACGAACTGAAAGACATGATCCCCGAGGAGTATCATGACTACCTCGATTTATTCAAGGAGGTCAACGCGAAGGAACTTCCCCCGCACCGACCCTACGACCACAAGATCCCACTGAAAGAGGGATTCGTTCCCCCCTTTGGCCCGCTATACTCGCTGTCACGCAACGAGTTGCAGACGCTGAAAACATGGCTCGATGAGAATTTGGAGAAAGGATTTATACAACGCTCCCAATCACCAGCCGCCTCGCCGATATTATTCGTGAAAAAATCAGACGGATCCCTACGCCTGTGTGTCGACTACCGAAGACTGAATGAAGGTACCGAGAAGAACCGGTACCCGCTGCCATTGATACAGGAAACGATGATGAATCTTTCCAAAGCTCAATACTTTACGACCCTTGATGTCCGCAGCGCTTATAACCTTATCAGAATGGCAGAGGGCGAAGAATGGAAGACGGCCTTCCGCACACGGTACGGCCTGTTCGAATCGAAAGTGATGCCCTTTGGGCTCACCAACGCGCCTGCCGATTTCCAGGCATTTATAAATGATGTCCTGAGACCATACCTAGACCAGTTTTGTACGGCATACTTGGACGATATCCTCGTATTCTCCGAAACAAAGTCCGATCACACCGCACACGTCCGAAAGATCTTGGAACGACTCAAACAAGAAAAACTGCACTTGAAGCCAGAGAAGTGTAAGTTTGCTAAGGCAGAAGTACAGTACCTGGGCTACAACATCGGCCGCGACGGAGCGCGCATGATGGATTCCAAAGTAGCCACAGTGAGAGATTGGAAGGAACCAACCAATTTGAAACAGGTCCAAGAGTTCCTGGGCTTCGCGAATTTCTATCGAAGATTTATCAAAGACTACTCGAAAGTGGTCTCCCCCCTGACGGCCCTGACCAAAAAGAAAGATGGTAAAGCAATCCCCTTTACCTGGGGTAACGATCAGCAAAGCGCCTTCGACCGACTGAAGGATGCATTTACATCAGCACCGATTCTCAAGCATTTCGACTACGAGAAACCGATTGTAGTAGAAACAGACGCATCTGACTATGTGTCCGCTGGAGTTTTATCACAATACGACGACGATAACGTGTTACACCCCGTCGCATTTTATTCCAAGAAGCATTCCCCGGCAGAATGCAACTACGAAATCTACGACAAAGAACTACTGGCAATAGTTCGTTGTTTTGAGGAATGGCGTCCCCACTTAGAGGGCTCCGCCTTCCCTATAAAAGTATTGACGGACCACAAGAATCTTGAATACTTCATGACGACAAAGCTGCTGAATAGACGACAAGCACGCTGGTCCGAGTTCCTGTCTCGGTTTAACTTTGTGATCACCTACCGACCGGGAACGTTGGGAGGAAAACCGGACGCCCTGACAAGAAGAGCCGCCGACCTCCCGGAAGAGGGAGACGAACGCATACTGGCGAACCAGCAAGCTGTTCTGAAGCCACAGAACTTTCAGTTATGCATGACCCCGCCAATGAAACTCGCACCTTCCGAAGTAGACCTCCTGTTCACAGAGGGCTACAAGACAGATTCATTCCCCAACCGAGTGTTGGGAATGCTGGAAGATGGCACACAAATCTGTAAGGACATATCGCTCGCCGATTGCTCCGTGTTGGAAAACAGATTGTACTACCGAGATTGCCTCTATGTCCCCGCGCTGGATAAACTACGATTGAAACTACTGCAAGATCACCACGACCCCCCCACCATGGGACACCCGGGCCGTGCGAAGACTTTCGAACTCCTCGCCAGAAATTATTACTGGCCCTCGATGAGAAAAGATGTGGACCAATTCGTCCGAAATTGCCACACCTGTAAAAGAACAAAGGCTACCCGCCACGCACCCTATGGAACCCTGAAGCCCTTACCGGTTCCGCACCACCCTTGGCAGAATATATCGGTGGATTTTGTTACTGGACTACCGACATCAGAAGGCTTCGACGCAATATGTGCGATCGTTTGCCGACTAACGAAACAGCGGCACTTAGTGCCCTGTCATTCCACGATAGACGCAGAAGGCTTCGCGCAACTCTTCCTGGAAAACGTATTCAAACTACACGGCCTGCCAGACACAGTAGTGTCCGACCGCGGTCCGCAATTTGTGGCCCATTTCTGGAAACACTTGGCAAATTGCATGGGTATCGAAATTGCCATGAGTACGGCCTTTCATCCCCAAACCGACGGCCAAACAGAGAGAATTAACGCGGTTACGGAGCAATATCTCCGCGCGTACGTCTGTTATTTACAAGACGATTGGAAGAAATTTTTACCACTGGCAGAATTTGCCGCAAATAACCAAGTATCGGATACAACGTCGCTGTCTCCGTTCTACGCTATATATGGTCGACACCCCAAGTGCTCTTTCGAACTGGAAATCAGGACCGACAATCCTGAAGAAGTGAAAGCGAACGAGGTAGCGGAAAGGATGTCACACATCCATGACGTCTTACGTTCGGAAATGAAATACGCCCAAGCCCGCCACATAGAAGCCGCCGACAATTCCCGACTCCCCGCGCCGGTCTTCAAACCAGGAGACCTGGTATGGCTGGACGCCCGCAACCTAAGAACCCGCCGCCCCTCAAAGAAACTAGAAAACAAACACCTAGGCCCCTTCACCGTGTTACGGCCTATTGGATCCCACGCCTATGAATTGGATATACCGGAGACCATGAAACACCACAGGACCTTCCCCGTGTCCCTACTAAACCCAGCCCCTTCGGACCCCCTCCCTGGCCAGGTTATTCCACCGCCCCTACCGGTAGTAGTAGACGGCGAAGAAGAATGGTTCGTGGATGAAATTCTGGATAGCCGTTGGTCAAGAGGAAACTTGCAGTACCTCGTCAAGTGGACCGGCCATGACTCTCCAACCTGGGAACCGGAAACGAACCTATCCGAAACTGAGGCCGCCGAAAGATTTCACCAGTTATACCCAGACAAACCTTCTCCTCTCGTAGGAACTCGAGCCTAACGGGGGGGTACTGTCACGGCACACGGCTGACGAGCCGTTGTGTTGCGTCATCATGTTGTCGTGGTTGTTGATTGACATCGTGCCGTTGTCTTGCCGTGTTGTGTTGCCGTTGTGTTGTTGTGTTGTTGTGTGTGCCGTGCCGTTGTGACTGATAGACTGCTTGATGATGGATGACGTATCACGAGCTGGAGAGCTGTGGCGTCGCAGGTGAATTGATGGAGAACGGAAGCTCATGTAGCGATGATTGTATGACGGCCCAGCAAGAGTGCTGGCCGCCCCTTTGTACATAAGGAGGCTTGCCTCCCCGTTGTCGAGATTCTCCATCGAACGTCTTGTGTCTTCTCCTTGCTCCTAATATAAGATCTCTTCTCCTAAGTCCTACGTCACTCTTGTCCTTGTCCCTGTCCCTGTTTAGTGTGCCGTCCGTCTGATGAGCACTTCGGTCCTTGTCCTGCCGTTCCCCGTCCCGGAACCTGCCTAGTCCCTCTTGCCGGTAGTGTTCAGTGTGTCCCTTGAACGTCCGTTCACTGGTTCCTGACACTTTCCTTAATGAAAGCGTCCGTTACGTCGCTAAGAAATTGTCCGTCACAAGAAAGTACCTCTCGAGGTACTTTTCATGTCCGTTACGGAACCACGTCCTACAAAAATGAAAAATTGCTCGCATCACGTGCTTCATCCCGCCCAAAATTTCCGTGACTAACCAAAATTTTATTTTTTTTTCATACTTCCCTTTCTGTGTTACCCTAACCGCGATATCCATCATTCCCAAACCACAAACACCTCGGAAATATCCAACACCCGAACCGTATTTGCGTCGCTCCAACACAAAATGGGTGATCTATTCAGTCCAACAGTTTTACTCACGGTTAGTCAAGGAGGGTTGTGGGGTTCCGACGGACAACTGTGCAGGCGAGAGTATGGGAAATTATCTGGGTCGTGATTCGGGTGGTTCTGATTGAGTTGACACGGTTGTGGAGCTGCGACCGAGAATTGTGCCGGAGAGTGTATGGTAATGTCTCCCGCGACCGAGGATTTTTGGCAAGATCCCTAGCGGGGAAAATTTTCCGACCCGTGCTTATGCCCCGCGTTCTAAAGTAAGTTCACCTCTGTGTTTGGATAACTCATCTGATCTGGACTTTTGTGTTTGGCAAATTTGTCCGTTAGATCGCAGAGTCCGTTTCCGACCGTAAACGGATGGTCTCTTGTAACGGAAGAACCCTGCATTCTGCTATCCAGACGCACCCTAAGCCACAATTTAAATACCAGCCATCCATAGCTAGCTTTACATTACATTACAATCACCCCCAATTCTCCGCCCATCCTTCTAGATGATCCTTGCATTCCAAATTCACATATATGGTACTATATGGTACTATCACCAGCTCGGGCTACAGAGCTTATAAAATAAATATTTCCCCCCTCGATTAACTGCTGTCTTATTTTTGTTCGTTATGCGGTAGTCTTAAAGGATGGAGGTGCGTGGTTTTTTTCTATATCGGATTTTTGAACTATCATCGTAGTAGCAATCACACAACAGAATGTCCAGCAAAAAAAAAAAAAAAAAAAAAAAAAACATCATCCCCCCCCCCCCCCCCCCCCCCTCTTCGCAAATAACTGGAACTTCCGTGCGGCTGAACCCTCGAACTCCAGGACTCCCAGACTCCCGGGTAATCATCACAACACCACAACACCACCCCTTTTCCACACGATAACCACAACATCCTTCCTCCCAAATATTTCTTGCTCTTGCAATACCTCCTCCATTATCCACATCATCATCATCATTAAGCAAAATGCTATAATCTCATAACTCATCCTAACTCTTCAGGGTCTTGGTAAGATCATCATCATCATCATCATCAGAAAGAAAGAAAGAAACGACGCTGGTGGTCACAGGTTGCGATATTTCGATTTATTTCGTGCTCGGTACCTGCGAATACTTTCGTCTTCTTGGCCTTTGGGAACTTGGGAATTTTGGAACTTTGAAATTTTGGAATTTTGGAATCGACTCGGTGTTGTGTTGTCTGGTTTTTGGATATATCCTGGGCTGGGCTGGGCTGGGCTGGGCTGGGCTGGGCTGGGCTGGGCTGGGTTGGGCTGGGTTGGGCTGGGTTGGGCTGGGTTGGGCTGGGTTGGGCTGGGTTGGGCTGGGGTGGAAGGATGATGGGGTGATAGGATGATAGGATGATAGGGTTGTACCCTTGATAAATTCTGTGGTGTTTGGGTTGGTTAGGGTATTGTATTGTATTGTATATGGTTTTGGTGTTACGTTGCGTTGCGTTGCGTTGCGTTGCGCTGGCTGCTGCTATTCCTATTCCCTCTGTTGCTGCCGCAGCTACAAGTCTATACATAACTGTCTGCTGTACAAACGACAACGATAACGATGATAAAAACAACCTGTTCCGTTATGTATTACTATTAACGCAAATTACAACTTTATCCATGGCACCATGACTATGTAGTTATTCGAGTAGAAATTCTGAAGACAAGGAAACTGTATTATCTCGATCACTCTCATGTTCACAATCACAATCTCAGTGTCCATCTCAGTGTCCATCTCAATCAAATCCTTCCAAGTATCTCAAAAACCAGTACTAGACTACCTGCAAGTTATCAATACCAACACAAGCACAAGTGACCAAATATATTCCCTATCCTAGCTTATCCTCGCCTTTCTTGGCTTCGCTAACAACCCCCCCCCCGCATCCTATCGCTACAAGAAAACAAAAAAACCCTCAAAACAAAAATATTCAATCGCCATAACGCCGGTGATCCCTATGGATCTTCTTCCTTCCTTCTATAGATCTAATGGTAACAAACTTTTCCTCCTCCCATCTCCCATCTCCTTGTCCCTCCAACTGCTACTTCCTTTCACAGCTACCCCACCCTACCACCTTCTGTAGCCTCCCCAAACTTTCTCATCCAAATTCCAAAATTCTCAAGTCTTCAGCCTTGAGTATGAAGCTATTGCCATGGTTAAAATGTTTAAACCGACGGCACAGCATCCGAGAACTTCTTCCTTTCTTCACCCTTGAATATGCGTTGGTAAAGGACATAGCTAGTGACGATAGCGATGGGGAGTGCTACGATTGCTGTACGGATCCTGGAAAGAAGAAGATTGTTAGCCACCGGTCTTGATTTGTTTATCTCTTGATCTCAATCTCTTAATTCCTCAGATTCCTCCATCTTCTCCGAATCCTCTCCGAATCTTCTTCATCCGCCTTTTTCCCAACGCGAAACCAAAAAAAAACTCAAACTTGGGCACAGGATCAACCTACTTTCTCTCAGCGCCTTTATATTCCGCTGGCAACTCCTTCGGCGAAAGAGGACGAGGAATATATTTCGGCGCCTTAGGAATCTGTGTCGTGGGAGTCTTCTGGGCAGCCTGAGCACTAGCATTGGCATTGGCATTAGGAACGAATCTCGTCCCATGCTGCGACCGAACCCCCACGTTGGATCGTACTCCGATGAGGTACATTGGAGTCTTTTGCGGAGGACGGAATTTAGGCAGCGAGGAACAGGGGATTGAGGAGGCGGGCATTATTGCGTATGTTGTGGTGGATGCGATGGATGGATGGGATGAACGCGATCGTCGGGTGGTGCAGATAGGTAGAGGTATGGTAGTGCGGCTGTTGATGTGGTGCAGGTACGCGACGATTTGTATTCGTGCTGTCGTATAGACGGTGGGTTGGATGGTGGTTTTATGGAGGTGTCGAGGTATTTGTTATCTTTTCCTCCAATTTCCTAAAAGGAGTTCAAGTAATCGAGTAGGCGAGTCGAGTCGGCCGAAGAGAAAATAGAAAGATAACGATGATTCTCCGTGCTTCGTGGTGGTGCTGCCGGTGCGGGTGCGTGTTCTTATCTCTGGACTGGTCAAAGCTTCTGCTTGGAGGCTGTGGTGTCGTGGTGTTGTTGGAGGCTTCCGGAAGCGAAGAAGCGAGGGATCGAGAGAACGAGGATTCAGGAAAGGAGGATTCAGGAAGCGAATTAAAAAAATTAGCGGGCGGTGTCCATCCTTGTCATGATCATGATCCTTGTAATCCTTACCATCCTTACCATCCCAGCAAATCGATGATGAGTCTCACTAGAAGCTGACAGCTTTTCTGGAAGGCGAATCAACAAGAAATCACAGAAATAGATATCATACAAATCAAGCCTCAAGGGGAATGTTATGTATGCGCAAGCCTTATCTCGCCCTGGCTTATGTACCTTCCAGTTGCCTATAAAAGCCCCACCCACACACCGCGCGCTGAGGACGATCTATCTCATCTCATCTCAACATGTACTGGCAGGTACCATAGCTGAGCTGGGGGCTTTGATGGGTCTGTTCTAAAACAGCAAATAATACATAGGAATCCCGCCATACATAATCCCAGCATGCATGATAGATTATCGAATCATCATAACCCAGCGCAGCACAGCCGCAAAAGTTTAATTTTGATTGGTTTGTGAAATCGGTTGGTTTGTTGATTTCCGGTTGAGAGCACTGGGGATTCTTGAAACCATGGATGACGGTGAAAATCAAAAGAAAACATCGCGTATGTATTTATGATGGATATACCCGAGTGAATGAACCATACTCGAAGGGTGAATCGATACACGTACATATGTATGCTGTGCGGATCGATCTTCCGGCTTTACACGATCTTAACATCGCAACGTCGGAACTATTCGTAGCCTGCATTGTGTTTCATGCAAGAATCCACTGATGTATGTACGGCCGGACAAAAAACAAAAATAAAGCTCCCACCCCGATTTGAACGAGGGACCTGTCGATCTGCAATCGACCGCTCTAACCCCTGAGCTACGAGAGCTTATTGCTAATTGCACTTATACATATATATGTTCTAATATTACACAATCGATAGTTTATATGAAGCGCGTAAGAGCTGGGTTTTGAATGAGCATTGAAAATTGCCGACGGCTGGTTGTTGAAAGGTGTGAAAAAAAAAAAAGAACAAGAGGTTTATTTACGCGCAGCGGGTGTTTGGGATAGCACTATGTAGAAGAGAACTTATGGCATGCATTATAATACTGCGCATGTTTCACTACGATATATATCAACAATAGCTACATACCCTATCATAATCCAAATTCCAGGAATTTGATAACGCCATCACCACAAATAACCCGCATAGTTGAATATGATGACAGCGTTGTTTATCGAATCGATGGCAGGTATTTCGTTCTAGTATATCCTTGCTTGTAGCAACTTGCGAGTGAATTTTCAGTTTCCGCGTTACGAATTATGGATATGGATATGCATCCCGATGTGGCTATGCTTTCTTATGGGTATGTATTGCTGTGTACATAATCTCCATTACCGGACTTCAAATCAACTTCCAACTTCCAACTTCCAACTTCCAACTTCCAGCTTCCAGCTTCCAACTTCCAACCCCCGAAGATTATTCATAGAACAATTTTAACTTTCAAAATAAACCTGATACACACATGGTTCCTATCCAGCTTGCAAATGGTTATAGGTACATACATGTATGTATGTATACTTAAAATCTTAAAATTTCACAATCAAAAAATAACAAAACTATACTAACAAAAAATCAAAACCAAAAACATAATCATAATCATAACAAAACAAAAAACTGTAAAACAAAGCCAAAAACTGTAGAACAAAAAACAACAAAAAACAACAACAGAAAACAACAAACAAAAAACAAAAAACAAAAAACAAGGAATCACCCTCCAAAAACCAATCCCTCTGTAATCCCGCCCTCTAACCACCCTCTACCCCCCTCTACCCCCCTCTACCTCCCTCTACCCCCTCCCATTACCTCCCATCACCAACCCCCAACCGTCTCCTCTCATCTATCACAATCTCAATCTGTTTCCGTATATAATCCCTTCGATTCTCTAGAACTTCTAGTTGCTGCTTCAGGAGACGGATCTCGGCGTCCTCGTCTTCGTCTTGGTTTTTGTCTTGGTTTTGGGTTTGGGTTTGGGTTTGGTTTGCGTCTTTGTCATGGTTTGCGTCTTTGTCTTGGTGGGCTGGGTTATCGTCGGCGTTTGTTGTGGGTTGATGTTGCGGGCTTGGAATTTGGTTTGTGGGTTCGGGTTGGGACATGGTATGGTATGGTGGGTTTTGGTTGGGAGGGTTGAGAAGGTTGTGGATTGTTGCTTGTGGCTTATTGATGATGGCTTGTGGCTTGCGACTTGTGACTTATTGATGATGGCAATGATGACGGCGATGGCGATGGCGATGATGATAATGATGATGATGATGATGATGATGATGATCGGATGGCACGGTATGTAGTTCTGGTAGTTATGATTTATACTCAAAAGTACCAACGATGGGATAATCCCATCATTAAAAGTTGTGCTGAATTGAATGATTATGGATTGAAATTAGATATATCATAGGTCCCTTGTTTAAAGCGGGGACTTGGGGTTGATATTTCATAATGTAATGATTAAGGTGCGCTGTATTGGAAATATAATTCGATTATTTCACTGATGATGGTTCTTATGTTTGTTTATTTATTTATTACAAGGTCGCGATTAATTCCCCGCCCTCCCGGGTCCCCCTAACATCTCAAATTCACACTATATTGAGAACTATGGTAATGAAAATCACACATCATCCAAGGTCGCCGAACAAAAAAGCAGAGGAAAAGATAAAGTCATAAAGAAAAGAGAAAACAGCAGACAAAAATAATGTAGAAGCCTACATTGTGAAATACTATCTACTATCTACTATCTACTTGAAACTTCTGAGTTTGGTTGAATGAAAAAGACTATTACAAATCAAGAAATCGAGTAAATGTTGTCTAATGATAAAATAATAAAACAAACATATTGCGCTACCGTACTATCGTACTATCGCTCGCTAGTACTGCGGCCTGCAAAATCATTATTATTCCTGATTTCCTTAGATAGGTCTGGCATAAAGCCCATGAAGATATCCACCCGGGTTTTTGGGGCATGAATCGCCGTCGTGATATGAATCAGCCAAATAGCTCGTCTGTTTACTCCAGTTGGCGTGTGATAGTACTCAGACTGGGTGTTTGTTATTAGGGCTCGTTGCATATATTGCTGTGATTTCTTGATGACTGGAGGACCGAGGACCTCCCATCGCTCTTTTTGGGGTAGATAGAATAACCCCAACTTCATCTATGCGATAGCAATAGAAAATCTAAAAAGTCGGGAGGTTAGAGACCCCAGGCCCTGTCTATGATCTATCCGAGTGCTTTATTCGTATTCTATAAAAAACTATGTTTTTGTGGTGAAAAATGCTCTCCGTTCTGTTGATATAGAGCGATGAAACGTCTTCCACTATTTTCCATTGATACATTTAGCAATGATCTAACCCTAACCAACTTATCATAGACGCAAAGAGAAACCCGTAGATACATCTCGATATTATAGAACTTCTATCACTGTGAAATTCGATTGTATGCAACATTCAACGACAAGTCACCCAACAGCCAGCATTTCCGACTACAAATTCGGACGACCCCCCTTCCATACCACTACACATTCATCACTATCAACCCCACTCCTCACCCATAAGCCACAACAGCTTTCTTAAACCTACTAAACCGAAGCACTCCGCACATATCTACAGCCATGACCCGAAACAACGGCATAACCCAACCCCAACGCAACTCCCAGCCTCTAACCGAACAAGAACTCGCCTACTACCGTCGGTATCATCCGGAACTAGATGCCATGATGAGCCATCATGAATTTTTAACGAGACTGTTGGCGGAGCTGGAGGCCGAGAAGGCAAAAATTGAGGCCCTTAATGAGAGGATCCGGGAGATGGACGAGAAGAAGTAGAGGAGGGTGGTTCTTGTTGTTTTCTTATGTTTTGGATGGTTTTGGAATTTTGTTGGTATAGTTTGTTTTTTGAATCGTGAGATTTTAAGTATACTTTATACATACAAGTCTGGATGAAGCTTCGTCGCGCGCCGTGCCCTGTGGTACAAAAAAAAGGTGTTTAATCAAACCACACTTTAAACCACAAAAGGTGTTTAATTCAAACACCCACAAAATTTATTTACTAAACACCTCTTTAAACACCTACTAAACACCTTTAAACACCTACTAAACACCTCTTTAAACACTTACTAAACACCTCTTTAAACACCTACTAAACACCTCTTTAAACACCTACTAAACACCTTTAAACACCTACTAAACACCTCTTTAAACACCTACTAAACACCTTTAAACACCTACTAAACACCTCTTTAAACACCTACTAAACACCTTTAAACACCTACTAAACACCGATTTAAACACCGATTTAAACACCGATTTAAACACCGATTTAAACACCGATTTAAACACCGATTTAAACACCGATTTAAACACCGATTTAAACACCGATTTAAACACCGATTTAAACACCGATTTAAACACCGATTTAAACACCGATTTAAACACCGATTTAAACACCTTTAAACACCTTTAAACACCTACTAAACACCTACTAAACACCTTTAAACACCGAATTAAACACCTACTAAACATCTTTGAACACCGCATTAAACACCTTTTTAAACACCCATTAAACACCTCCAAACACCTTGCACAATAGTGGTTTGATCAAGCACCTCAGATATTTTTTGAATGTGTTAAATTAATTACTAAACCACTCGCTCATTATGTAACATGTTTCTAGCTATTGCCAGGTCTTCTATCTACGAATACAGGAACCTCCCACCTCCCTCCTCACCCCTCCTACTCCCGCTCCTCCTCTCTGTGTAGTACCATTCGCTTTGTGCCTTTTGTAATTGACTCTCACATATGCTGCAATCATGGTTCGCTTCAATAAATAGACTTAGGTTTTCTGAGCATCCTGTTTGTCTGGTTAGCATTGTAGATGTTTGTGGGGTTGGTTTGCAGTACTTGACTCAGCGAGTATCTAGGAGTTCACATCCCCCCCCCCCCCCACCCCTCTCTCCCTTTTGTCCCTCCGGTGGCGTATGGTGTATGAACTAGCAAATTCTGTAGAGGGACAAACATTTGACATGAGGAAAAACTTACAGTCAAACAAGACGGAAAGATGGAGGTGGAGAAACAAGTGAATGAAATGGATGAAGAACGAGGAACAACAACGGCAGAACGAACAGAACATAAGGAAGGGATGCGCACTAAGGCAATATCCACTTCCATCAACAAACATAAGCAGAACACAGCTCTACAGTTTAAAACCGAATGTTCAGTAGAACACTGCAGGGTGATTTATATGAACCATGGAAAAGCCATCCCTAGGAAGTGGACTGTAGATGTTTATTTGAACATCAGAGGACAGTTCAAATAAACCCCGAAGAATAAGCGAAGAAGAAGGTGTTTATTTGAACACCCCTAGGGTGTTTAAATAAACACCAAAGAATAAGCGAAAGAGAATGTGTTTATTTAAACATCCTTAAACACCCCCAGGGTGTTTATCTAAACACCGAAAAATAAGCAAAAAAGAAGGTGTTTATTTAAACATCCTCAAACACCCCTAGGATGTTTAAATAAACACCGAAGAATAAGCGAAAAAGAAGGTGTTTATTTAAACACCCCGAGGGTGTTTAAATAAACCCCTCAAAAAAAAAAATCAAGGTAGTTGTTTAACTAAACAACGCTGGGTGGTTTAGCTAAACACCGTAAATCACACTAAACAACTTCGGTGTTTAGGGGTGTTTAACTAAACACTTTCAAACAACGATGGGTGGTTTAGCTAAACACCTTAAATCAGACTAAACAACTTTGGTGTTTAGGGTGTTTAACTAAACACTTTCGGTGTTTATCTAAACCACGAAGGTGTTTGAACTAAACCACTCTCACTCGTTTTCTTGTACCATAGGGCGTGATCAACGATTTATAAACTTGTTGTTTTTTTATTTCCTTCTACCCACTTAATGACACGATCATGGTTCTACATCCCTATGTATGTAGGCTCCAGAGAAACCTTGAGCCAACAGAAGTAGGATGAATCCTGCCCTTTATGTCGATAAATCCTACCCCTTCCTGCAGCGCTTGTCGTTTTCGCTTTCGTTTTGAGGTGGATATGAATACACGTTTTTTCTCTCGCGTTCTAACGATTGCACTCGGACCTTCGTATTGCTTTTCTCCCGATGGAGCTCTTGTCTAACTTCATGGTACCGGTAGAGACGGGTTTGATCAAGCCAAATTTGGCCGGCAAACAACAACCTCATCTGCGTAAAGAACATCAAGTCCCAACTCGCCGGATCTCGCGTTTCGGTTACGTAAACCATGCACACCAGTTCGTCATTCCTCGCAATGCGATGTAACAAACAGCACCCATATCAATGCAGAATCCTTATCAAATACTCAGCAGCTACATTTAAATAACATCATAACCAATACCCAGACGGGCGCAAAGCCGACTCACAAAATAACCAGGCACGGTGACCCAGCCTATAGATAATAGAATGAGTCGTTACTACACAGTATCCTTATCACGCCTATGGTTTTTTGTTTTGTTTTGTATCATACACTGATCGAGGCCTGAAAGGCCTATGCAGGGAAAACAAAAATCCGGGTATCCCGTTCTCGTGGCCAAGACCACCTAGTGAGGCGTCCCTGTCTCCTACCCCCATAATAACGCGCCGCCCAAAAAGAAAAGAAAAGAAAAGATCACGCCTATGGTCGCGGTGATTCAAAGTGACGTAAGCGGTGGCGCGACGGACTAAACGCATTGGCGGGGTTTCTCTAGGGCATAACCCGGTAGCGTCACAACGAACGACATGTCAAAACTGATGTGACAACGCAACGGGGGGATTACGGGGCTTTGGATTCATTTTTGGATGCCGAAGGACAGAGGGATTAAAATGGGAAGTTTTTGGGATGGAATTTGATAAAGCTGAGGTGAGGGTTTAGGTTGATAGCTTGGCTCGCTTCTTCCGTGGAGGCTTCGCTTCCTGTGAGTAGCGACTCGGCTGTGGTTCAGCGAAGCAACCGAAATGTTTACAGCCCTGAGTTGAGAGTGTTGACGAAGCAAAGAAACCTTGCAGCCTAGGCAGGATTGAAATATTAATAACATGAAGGAGAACAGCGCGGACAAGACGAGCAAAGCTCAATGGTTGCATTGAATTACGAAACAAAGACCAAAAGGTGCCAAAGAGATGTCAATAATTATAATAGTTGATAATAACCTCATGATCACACCTGTCAGCTACGGTCATAGAATCATGAATACAACGCATCCCGTCCGCTCTGCGCTATTTAAGCATGATATCGTCCGGCTAGTACTGTCGTGGGTGACCAGACGGGAATCCCGGATACTGTAGTTTTTGCTGTTTCTTGCTCCTTCATTTGAGTGTCGCTTTTTTAGATTGTTGTACTTGGAGTTCGTTCTGTCTAACAGGTTTGCTAGCCGGTTGTAGTCCCAGAATGGAATACGCGGAGCCTACAAGTTGGTGAATTCATGAATCCACAGCCGTTTGATTTAGCATTCAAAGTGTATCAGTTTTCAAAATTTGAACACTGCTACAAAGCCGCTCGGGTCACTCTAGACTTTTTAGATACTGCCACAAAGACTAAGGTAGTGATTAATCCTGCGGTCGTGTGTGTGTAACCTTGAACCTATCACTTACTCTACTGCTCGGGCATTTTGATTGGAGTTCAAGAGTAGGAAACCCGCGAGTGAGAACGCGGCTATTTATTGCTGTAAATCTCATCGTTACCTTCAGCTAAGTTAGTCCACTGTATCAGAATCGCTACTCTATGTCCCAATATAATAGTCAACAGCGCCCAAGATTTTTGTCTTCTGTTTTAGTCTCCGAGTCAGCGATGCGCTCGAGCTGTGATTTCTACGGTTTCTCTATATGTAGCTCATACATGTAGCTACTAGCTGGACACTTGATAACAGGATTTCTGGCATTCGGTCTGTTGGAACGTGACGGGTGAGATGCAGTTATCTGTATCCAGTCGGTATTTGAGCTAGAGGAATTAGAAGATATGGATTCCCATAGATTCTGTACCCTTTTTAGGAAGGTAATGCGATGCGCATTCGCACAGCGGTGGGCTATGAGAACGGTTGATAATTCTTGTCTAAAAGTTCAAGTTCAAAATTGGTCTGGAAGGTGTAGGTATTGAGTTGGGTTGCTGTGCTATCATGCATGCTTCGGCTTTGTGGCTCTTAGCCTGTGAAGTTGCAGAGTATTTAGTGAAGCATAGTCAGAGAATTAATTCAATGACTCTAAGTCACTTGCTCTTAAGATAATCTAGAATGTAGACGTTGAAATGCCAGTCAGATGCTTTGGACATCGACAAAGGTTGCTGTAGTATATGATCGTGAGAAATCACCGTTCTGTATAGTGACAGCAGAACAAAGCTGGGGAACTCACAACATATTTATCAAAGATTTTGAATATCGGAGCTCGGTTTTTAACTTCAATGACAATCACTAACTTTGAGTTTTCATACACACCCAATCAGCACCTACCAATTATTCAAGAATATTACTCTCCACCTGCCAACAATACCTCGTAAAACTTCATTCTCAAATCCTCCATAAACTCATCATCGACTCCGCTATTTTCAGCTCTAAACTGGTCCAACTTCTCTTCAACCAACTCTTGACAATAACCTGTCAGTTGCTGAATAAAATCATCATATTTGCGTGCAGATAATCCCTCCAAGGGTTCATTCCGCTCCTGACTGTCTTTCAGGTCTTGGATGAACTGTGGTTCCTCTGCTTTCAAATGCTGCAGATAGGCTCTCACCCTCCCCAGTGCCTTGCTTACCGGTGGTGTGTGAGAATTACCCGGGTCTTCGGCAACTTCACCGTGATTCTCTACCGGTTGGCTGCCATCGGAGCCGTATTCATCATGGGATGAATCAGGTGATTTAAGTCTCATTCCTTCCAGGAAAGCGATACGATCTCGAATCTCTTGACGGCGAACTGTAAGAGAAAATAACTCCTGTTGCATTGCCTCGAACTCAGCATTGGGTGAAGAAATACTGAGAACTGCGGAGAGCTGCGGAGAGATGTGGTGCATATCTGTTGTGGAACTGCTGGAAGAGGCGTTTGTGGGGCGTGGAGAATTACGGCTGTTGGAACGGCGTAAATTTTGGTTTGATGGAGCTTGTGCCATGATGAAATCGATTCTTCTGGACTTGGAAGTTACGATGGGATGGAAATAGATGTTTAGTTCTGTTGCGCTGTTACCGGGAAAAAAAAAAGCCAAGTTTATAAATGCGCGATTTCAATTTGAATATGATTAACAGTGTATGGAAAGCGAAACTTAAGTGTTGAGTTAAAACTTATTCATACTGTATCATGTTTATCAGCGTGCAAGAAATGGTGGAGATGCGGAGCGATCAAAGCATTAACGATGGACGGATAGATAACCTTACCGGAAGATGATATAGACAGACCAGACATTAGGAGTTCATTTCAAGAGGACAATTGGATACCTTGAAGATGATGAATGCTTGATGCCTGGATAGCATATAGATTTGACTTCGAATTAATTTCCGCTCAGGAGCTTTTGTAACGACAGCCGGCCAGCAACTACCCGGCGCTCTCTTGTATTATTATTGTGAAACGAATTTTATCAGAGGGGATTACAGTGACTCAATCTGTCAATAGCGCGTGAAATATACCTTTCTCCGTATCAATCTAGCGAAGAACAAACACCGTCTCACGGATATATTACTCGTATTCCAACCCAAATACGGCGCACCCCATACAATTCGGACGTATCAGAAGAACAACTCGTATCTGTGCACTGTAGGCATTTGGTGTGGCGTGTCGCACTGCTACCATGCCACTTGTCTTAAGTACAATTTCGTGTAGGTTAAGAATAAAATTTTGTACTCAGTAAAGGTACAATTTGATCGCGTCGCAAGTTGACAAAAACATAACCTTTTGTGGCACTGAGTTCTTTGAAATTTTGCATGTCATACATGTCGAAGCATTTTACTGCCGATTTTTGCGCAGGATTCTGATACTATGGAAAACATGACGAAGAAACCTCATCCTGCGATATCGCCTGCCAAGGATACCTCGGAAATCAAAAGACTCAAACGTCCGATTATGGGGCTATAAGTAATGAGTATAGCGTTTTACAGGTGTTCGCTCATGACCCTTTCAGTTCTTAGTAGTTCATGGTAACTGAAATTCTCAATTTCTAAGTAGACATTCGGACGGTAGCTATTGGCAATACAGTGTTTCATAGAGATATTTTTATGCTGAGGAAGGTGCATAATATCTCATTTGTGCAGTCACGTTTTATATTGGTCGATTGTACGGCGGTAGGGCGTTTTCGGCAATGACTGCCAGGGTGATATATACTGTGGGATGGATTATGGGGATTTGCTGATTGTTAGGTTTTAATCAGTGATAATGTTTGATTTCACATAACATCCTGCACTGGAATATCAAAGAGATCTTAATTCCCTGAACTGAATTTCTATTTAACGCTGGATAATAGTGCTCAAGGGCCGGCAGAATATATACCTTCGACTGTGAAAGTTTTTGACTTGCGCCTCACCGGTGATGAACTGATGTGCGGAGTTGAGTTTGACAAGGTGGACATGCGCAGGATACATTATCCAACAGAGCCGCCTCACTTGTTACCGCAATACATTTTTACTGGGGTACATATAGGAGTCCAATGATAGTCCATGCAAAATCACTTGTAACAACCGTTGCCATCACAGCGAAATCATGTCATTGCCAACCAAAACAAAGGCGAAGGCGCCCCACCAATCACAGGTGCGAATCAAACAGTGGGTATGATCAAGAGAACAAAGTCCGGAGGAGACGCGATACAAATTATAATCCTGCATAGGCAAACTGAATTACTCTGGAACAGAGAAATATGACTTTCCCCGTGAACTTTAGCCGTCGCGGTGTTTCTGCCCCCCTGGCGTGGCATAGGTTAGGGTTCAACCCCTTCTACTTGACCCCGCCCCCAACCTTCCCCGCTCTTTCTGCCCCCCCCCCCCCCCCCCAACTCCCACTATCATCGATAGGAATACTGCCTGATAGTGCTGAAGTCATTTACACTTGTGTCTCTATGGACTAGGAATCACTTTTTTACTCTAGATGGCTGCTGTTTGATGTACACTTGCAGTTTTATATGGCCGTGCGCCTTCGCCTGTGTGTTAGTCAGCTGTGGTGACTTTGTCCTGTGGTCATGGCAACTTCTGTGATCATGCTGTTTCAAAATGTACAGCGACAAAAATCAATAAGAATTATAATTGAAGGACAATGAGCAGCAAAAACTACAGTATCCGGGATTCCCGTCTGGTCACCCACGACAGTACTAGCCGGACGATATCATGCTTAAATAGCGCAGAGCGGACGGGATGCGTTGTATTCATGATTCTGTGACCGTAGCTGGTGGTAGGCTAATCAATAACAATATATTCAAAACAACTTCAAGTCTGATCTTCAACCCTAGCGTTTTATTTTTTGCACCACTTTCTTCTATTTCATTGGATAGTTTCAGAGTATCATTGCTTCTGCCGTCCAAACTTGGTTCTTCGTCCTTCATTCATCGTCCCATTTGGAACTGTACGGTCTCTCCACGATCAATCATACGAAAGGATCATGATTCGTAACTAATTTATTTGTATAGGGGTACGCTTGAATAATGATTATGAAATCCGGCATAGCCTGCCTTAGTTGTCTCAAGCGAAGGAAAAAACATCGCGAATCATTAGATAATGAAATATACTTACTTAGCATCAGCCTCAGTATTTCCGACGCGATAAGAATCTCTGATTTCATTATTACAGGTGTAATTCGCTAAGATCTCTGATAATACTCAAACGTACAGCATATGGAAGAAAAAATTGGATAAGATACGCCTCAAAGTTACGCTACCCCTCCGCTGGTATATGTTTCTTTCACGGATCCACAACCGCAGCACCATTGCCAGAAACCGTATTCTCAGCCAAAACCGCCTAATTGTTAGTCGCAGCAGCAGCTTGAGCAGCGCGTGCCGCCTTACGCTTTCCGTCTCTTTGAATCTCCGCATGAAGTTTTCTGAGATGATTATCGAGGACGTCGGCAATCCATTGACTTCTGGCTATAGGCCACCAGAGCTGCTTGGATTTTTCAATGGCGTATTGTCTACGCGCTCGGTCATGCTCCATGAATGTGAGCCCTAAGGTAAGGTTGCAGGCATTGAGCATACGACGCTTGGTCCATCCATTTGGGATTGTAAGGTACTGGTTGCGAAAGTTAGATTTACCCAGTGATGTGTATAAAGGGGGGGGGAGAGGGGAGTGGATGCTTACGACTGGAAGGCGGATAGTTGGAATGATAGTAGTTGTTTCTGGTACGGAAATGGGAGTTTCAGTACTGGCGGAAATAGAAGCCGATACAGTGGGTGTGATATCTATCCCGAGATCGGATACATTGTTGATAGAGGTTGAGTTGCTCTCTGTAGTGCTCACTGCGGTTTTTGTAGTGTCGGCGGTTTGTGCCATGTTGGTCGTAGCAATGTGTTCGGCGGTTTCGGTATTTGAAATTGTTGAAAAGTGAGGAAGGCTGAGATATCTATAAGAGTTGTGAGATCAAATACTTGTAAGATGCAAACCTCGTGTTGTGTTGTTTATTACCGATATTGAGAGTGTGATGTGGTAGAATGCGTTCCAGAGTCGGTGAAATAGGATGGAATGTTCAAGTGAACTGAATCTTGGTATTAGCCATTGCTCATTCTTCAGTCCTGCACAGGGTTCTTTACCTCTGTCAACCCCCAGAATAAAGGCTCTGAACATATTTGGGTTACTCGCTAAAGCACAGCCCAGGCGCTACTGACCAGAAACGAGCCAACTCTGTCCTTCTCTGCATCTTTGCCTCCTTATAGGTACCATTTATTCACAACGTCCAGTTCTTGTTGAGTCTGCATCCGAATATTGTTACCCCATCAAGTTGGGTCGAACCACAATTGGTGTTATGGACCTTTATCCTTCCATTTCTTCTGACACCTCCAGCAGGTCCCACCCGTAAAGCTTCTTGCCTTCGGCCTTTCGCAGTATCGGCATCCAATGTTGGATTTGAAGTTCCGCCATCCTCGTGTTGCGTTATTGCATCGTTGCAGACATGATGTTCGGCCTGATGGTAATGGGTTACGCCCCAACACCTAATCCGTCTCGTCCATTTCCCTGAAGCTTACGTAAGTAACTAGCGCGACTAATGGGATGCAAATCCTAACAATGTATTCCATAGGCTGACTTACCATGTTTAACTGCCTTACGACGTTCCGTCCCTATTTGAAAGCTTCCGTTTTATCTGTATACATCAATCACTTCATCAGGATTGAGTGCCATTAGTCGCACAATGTTGGAACTGACTCACCATGATCGATTGCCCGCTAGATCCGCGAATCTGGCGGAAATGTTTTTCGTTTAGAGGAGTATCTTATTTGTCGATTAAAGTTGGTCTCGCATTAGCCGTCTTAGGTCATGTAATGAAGCTAGAGGAAAAGGAATACGGGAGTGCGAGTGTGCGTGTGCGTGTAGGTTGCATTGCTAGAAGACGTACAGACCAAACGGTGTTTATATATACAAGAGAAAGCTAACACTAACTGCGGCAGAAAGTGGTTAAGTTTGTCCATACAAGGCTCAAGATTCATCTTGCCGCCATCCACTCGAGTTTTCTCTGGAACATGGAGGTACAGTTAACACTGCGGTCAAATCATTGGGCGGGGAAAATGATACAAACCGGTTTTTTGATTTATTCACCACTGTGATAAAGCTTCGCCCATGACGGCAAGTATGCATCTATGCATTTTGTCTCCGGTGAGTTATGTGTACTTGAAATTTCCCAAGCCAAGAATGAAGTATTAGTCTTTTGATTTACTTTACCAATGAAAAGACTGACAGTCATACAAAATAACGTTAATCATGCCTTAGAATTCAAAAGTCAAATAATATCATTGAAAGATGTGTGAAATCATGAAGACAATATTAGATTTATTCACAGAAATGTTTTTAAATTTCATTCCTACAATACCAAATACGATCCAGCAGCATATATCAACAAAACGTAAGATTACAAAAACATTATCTGTGGCCCATGCTTTCCAAACGTCAATCATGTTTCGGTTCGACAGCAGGTTCTGACTGATAGTTCGATTCCGTTGGTAGCCATATCGATGTTGCCGTCGTTGCCTCCTGAAGCAAGCCTCCCGATTCCTTCCCACATGCCAAAAGACTCATAATCAACATACGGTGCGTTATTCAGGAGAGTTTTCATCATGCCTGTAGGACGAAATCATGGGAAATTACCGGCCTAGCTGTGCTCTGAGAGTTTCACGAGGTCAACCAATGCGCACGAAGTCTATCGGTATGTCAACGGCAGTGATACATTGGTCAGTTGGTTTGTTTTCAAAATGCGGAGAAGCAAAGAGGGAGGAAAGAAAAGAGTGGAACTATTTGGAAGAAGATGGAGTATACATTCAAGGAAGACTAGAGCCTTAGTGGCTCGGTACCTCGTGTTTGCGACAGCAAAGCCTCGTACCCAGTAGATTACATCGAGCTTCCAACTCTAATCGCGGCCTTTAGACAAACATCATGCACCGTCCACTTAATATCCACGATATCCACGATATCTTCCCCCGAAAACTCTTCAACCCCGTATCCCATCTTGCATCAATTCCTTTGATATGTTACTTATCCATTTCCTCAAACCCCTCTTAACTCGCGGATATTTGCTATCAACCTCATTCGAAAGTTCATTCAAAGTACTCTGACTATTCTCAACTCCATATAAATAGGCTTCATTTCATTCAATAATGATCAAGCCCTGCGAATTAAAGAAGAAAAATTGGATTTTCCACTCAAGACGTGATTTACAGAAGACATCATCTATCTGGCCAAAGGTTTCCGTAAACACCCTGCTTACAAGCCCACTTTTCCAATATTCAACCATCATGCTTGTCCAACGCTTGATGCCTATTCCAATACTTGAGTGCACCCTCTATCTCCGCCCCATAGATCCAACATGCATTCGTACATCACGCATTTTCCCACTGTGTTCCCTTCTCCTCCGCCCTCCATATGCAACCCCTCTCCGCGACAACTCAGTACCCGCCCATGATCTTCCAGTGTCTTATATTTCGCAGTTTATATTGCCTATGCACTCATTCTCCGCCTCGATCCACTCTCCATGATTCCTTACAACATACTGAGTGCCTTTTCCATGATGCGAGTGATACACATCGACAACGCATTGGAATTACCTAGGTCCTTCAATCGACCCTATTCGCGCGATTAAATCCGCCTGTGTCTGTGCTACTTTTATCAATTCGGATAAGTAGAGACTATGGAGTTGATTTGGCTTAAGTACGAGGGCCTTATGCAGATGAAATCCGAGTTCGGCGCTGAGGAAGGCCTGCACGGTTGTCGTCACTGAGTCTCACTCGCCACATTCGATATCACTATGTCCGCGGCCGTCTCGCCTGATTCGGCTGGGTATCGGAGGACTTGCTCTATAGCAACGGACGGGGAAGCCTATTTCACCGCGAAAAATATTTTCCATAGAACATGAATAGAGCATTTGGATAGACAGGGGGGTTACCCCCCTGTCTATTCAAATTTTCTATTGCTATCGCATTGGTGAAGTTGGGGTTGTTATATACACCCCGAATAGAGCAGTGGGACGTCCTCCATTATTGGTATGGAAGTCCGATGGGGTACAGGATGAGAAAAAAATTGTGGATTCGATGTTTTCAGGCATGTTTGGTTCGGTTTGGTTTGTCTTTTTGCCAGTACGGTTGTTCTAGCGCTTACATAATTTGTTGGTTCCGATTTTTTTTTTAACCTTTTACATGCTGGCATACATTTGTGAATACTCAAGTGCGCACCGATGCTTTTATTTTTTATACGCACCCCTCGTGTCTACCATTAATTATCCCAATCCCTCCAAAATGATTGACAGTGTAAACTCCCCTTCTTCTATCCGATAAATACACACTAAGCTACTTTAACAAATTTGCACAGAATCTTCCCAGTAACCAGATTGCAGGTACTAAACCCACATTTATGCATCCTAAATATCCCATGTCCAAAACAATGCATTATCGTATGTCTTTCATTAACTTCATCGACCGTTTCCTGGCGCGGAGCTTTGCGTAGGCTTCGAACATCTCCTCTTCTGCTGCATTTATGGCTTCAATCGACAATTCTGTCGACTCCAAAGCAGCCAGGGCGGAACGCAGCGTTGCCATTGCGGCGCCTTCTGGAGCGCGAGAAGGGCCAACTTCTGTCGTTGATAAAGCAGAGGTGGGTTCTATCTCCATAAGTCCCTCCTTCGCCTGCTCAACCATTTGCTCCTCGCCTGCCTCCATTACCACATCCTTCATGGGCTCCGTAACAGGTCCCGGAACAGGGTCGGCAACCACCGCGATGTCCGTCTCTTGAGACTGGGTCTCGCCACTCTTTTGTGACTCACCAAACTCCTTGGCCTTAGTAATTCTCTTCCTCCTCCTCCTCCTTGCTGAACCCGGACGACCAGTTTGATCCACCTCCGATACACTATGTCTCGGGCTGCTAACCTGGAGCTCATCCACATCTGTATCATCCGGGAAAAGTCCCATTGGCTTCTGATTCTGCTTCGTCGGGGTATAAGCTACCCTCGTCTGTTGAGGCGGTGCCAACATCTCCGGTACCATCTCCGTTTCCGGACCAGCCACATCAATCTGGTCAAGCTGCGTCTCAACGACAATTTCTTCATTCTCTTCAGCTGCCTCCTGCTCTAACCTCAACTGCAATTTCGTCTTTTTCGGCGTCTGTACCTGCGTTTGCGTCTGAGTCTCCTTCCTAGGGCGACCACGTCCGCGGGTTGGTGTTGAAACTACAGGGTCTGATCAGTCAGCGACGCACCTACTGAATAGAACAAGACCACTTACCTGATCCATTCACGTCGCTGCTGTCAACCAGTAGCTTCCGTGGTTTCTTGCCTTTTGTACTTCGAGAGGAGATGCGGGTGGGGGTTGCTTGTGACGCAGGTGGCGCGGCTTCGGGATCCAGTTTAGTGCGTTTGACAGAGCGGGTGTGGGCCGGAGACTCGGCCATCACAATGTCGTCAGTATTATCTTCCTCCTCAGAGCAGAATGATGCCGCAGTTGAGAATATAGGTTCCGAAGCAACAGTAATAGAGTTTTCCATCTCTGGTGATTCCGGTGGAGCAAGAGCTTCACGCTTCCTCTTCTCAGGTCTCTTTTTAGAAGCCACAGCCGGGGAAGTGTTACTCTTGATTTCTGCCTGAATTTGTGCATCTGGTGAAGATGGCTTCTCGGTATCTGAATCCATAATCACGTACTCAGCTTTGTCCTTAGCCGGTGAGATTGCGACGGTAAGATTGGCGATTTCTGGGACTTCTTTCGGAGGGGAGATTTCCTTATCTGCCGCTGGCTTGTCATTGACAATAGGAGGGATTTCGTCGCGTGACATTTCAATATCCGTGAGGTCGGAACCAATATCAGAAATGGCAGATAGGCGACGTTCTTTACTGCCACCATTGGTGATGTCTGCAAGCGGGACAAGTGACTCTTTCGTCAAAGGCACCTGAGATGAAAGCTTCGACTCTAGAACGAACGATGATGGAGGCGGGGGTTTCTCTGCTGCTTGTTCGTTCATCACAATCTCCGGTAATGTATCATTCTCCTGGGCCTCCTTTGTGACTGGGGTAGGAGGTGCCGGGGAGGGCGACCCCCTTCTCATTACCTTCCTCTGTCTGGGCTTTATAGTTCCCGATACCTCCTGGAATGCAGTGGCCGCCTCAGCCTGTTCCTTCCGCACCTCCTTCTGGTGCTCAGTGATAAGCTGTGAGTCTTGGGTCTCGGGCTCGGCATGTTCAACGGGGATGAAATCAATCTGCGAATCCATATGCTTCGGCTTTGCTTTCGATTTGGATGGAGTCCTTGACTTCGAAGGGGTTTGCCTTCCTTTCGCTGCTAGGCGTCGACGCGGGGTTGCCGGAGTCTTCATTTTATCCATGAAGTCGGCAACAGAGGCGGGCCTGTGGGGTGTCGGACTGGAAGGGATATCATCGTTGAGGCCAAGATGAGGCTCAAAGGAATCCTGTGATTCGAAGACAGGAGGGGTGTAGATGCCCTAGCATCAGTAAGTATGAGAGACAGAAGAAACGAAGAAGACAACGTACAGAATCATCCTGGGGGAATGTAGGAAGCGAAATGTCACTAATAGTCTTAATTTTGGCCAACGCGGTCCGCAGACGGCTGGGATAAGTCAAGGATGACTGTTTTCCAAACGTCGCATTCCAGGTGGTGATGGTGGCATTAACAGTTCCTTTGCGCCGGCTTTCCAGGCCGCATGATAACAAAGCCTCGAGGTTAGACAGCATTTCACTATCATGACGAGGAAGAGATTGGATCGTCGGTAGAAGCTTCTCCCAAATCTTAGTTGCGGAGTTCGCGTTGAGACCGTTCTGAGAGATAATTATGAGTAGAGATTCATCAAGTGATAATGATTGACTTACATTAATGTTCACAATCCGCGATGGATCCCAAGCCCAGACCCCCAGTCCTTCCTGCATTTGCCTCAGCGGGTTCAGAGTTCCGGCTGGGGCTCTAGCAATAAACGTAACAGCTGCAGTAAACAGCTCCATGCCAGAGGCTCTCAAATCCCGGTCTGATGATTCATAAGACTTCAATAACAAGGAGTTTGACAAAGCATAAAGCGGCTCCAAAGCACTACTGAAATCAGTAACCTTCACAACAGTTATTCTGTGACATCGAAACTTACTCTGAGATAGCCGGCTTCCTGTTCTCTGCAAGTGCGGAACCCTTCAACATGCCGTCGATCGTGATTTTCTTCTTTGCAATAGCCGCTTTCTCAAGGAGTGTGATGACTTGCTGAATACTCTGGGTCCTATATCCCCAACCGACCAGTCAGCATCTAACTCATTCATGATATCAGATATCCTGATCAAGAATGACATACATATTACTCTCATTCGTCTCCGAGTACCTGATCAACTCCGCAATCGGCCCAATAACATTCGTCGAGACAAACCCATCCCCTAGTTCCCCTTGCACAACCGTTGTCAACTCCTTAAACAACGGCTCCCACCCCGGCGCTCTTCTCTGAAAACCCCTCTTCAAAATTGTAACCGCATCCTTGAACTCCGTCCCCGCAGGCGAGGGGCTCAACAAGGCACGCTCCCTCGATTGAGTCACCAATGCCCCTCTCGTAAGTTCAGCCAAAATGCCCCACAAGCCAAGGTGTACAAACTTGACCTCTCTCGTCGGTAAGATTGCCTCACAGCTGCCCAATAATGCCAGCTTCTTCCGTCGGGAGTCTTGCGCCGCTACACATTTCGCTAGTACATTCTTTGCGCACTGAAGATATTCCTCGTCACAAACCACACCCGGAGGTGGTTCCATCAACAAGCGTAGAATATGAAGCAACGGCGTAATTTGCTGCCCATTATTCCCCTCTGTATTGACCTTCGTGTTAGGAGTTCCTGCTGGGACAAATTTCGACTGTTTATCCAATCCCAGTTGACGTTCGGTAAAACAAAGCGTTCCTAATGCATCGACAGCTGTTTCTACCAGAAAGCCAAACTTCTCCATAAACGAAATCTCGGGATTTGCTTCGCTTCCATCGACCCCTCTAGTCCACAGGCTTTTTAACATATTAAAAATGTGTGAAACCGCTTCCATGAGCTCTGGGGCTATTTTGATTTCTTTACTTCCTGCGTCCGCAAGAGTTTGGCAGAAGCGAGACCAGAGGAGCCTTGATCCGGCATCAGGCTCTTTCCAGCTACCTTTGTCTAAGGCAACTTGAATGACCTTTAGGATTTTTCCAGAGTTCGCGCGCACCCACACTGGGTTTAACCGAGGGACTTCGTCGATTTTTACAATTCGATTCTCGGTGGAGAGAAGACGATCTTCAGTCCATTTCTTTGGGGTGGTTCCATCAAATAATGCAGAGATGATTAAGCATCCATCGGGAGCCTCGGTACCTGCTAAGACTAAGTTTTTGATGAGGCCCACTACCACTACGTCCCAGATTTCGCTGAGCTGTTTTGGAACTGCGTTTGGTCGGAAACCATGGTAAAGATAGGCGCATATATTTGAGATGGCCGCTTTTCGAGGGCGTCGGGTATTGAGTGTTGCATTCTGAGGATTGAGATATTGAGCTATGGGTCTACACATCAACTCCAAAAGCTTCCGTTGGGTATTAGGGCCAATGTTTGCGCAGTAAATTAATTTTGCCCACGCTAGCTGTGCTTCGACTTTTACGTCCGGCACAGAAACATTGAAACATAACTCGATGATTCTTAGCCAGAGAGTAAAGAAATCCCATTTGTCGCAGACTGATTGGGTGAGGAGTAAGATACATGCCCAGAGTTGGGAAACGTAAGCACCTTCATTCTCACCGCTTAAAAAGTATTCGAGTCGGCTTTTAATGGATTCGAACATCGGCTTTCCGTCGTGAGTTTGGTTGAAGACGCCGCTAACAGCGCGGGCCATAGCTTTCTCTTTCCCTAACACCTTGGCAGCATCCATTAGGAGACTGAGTGCGTGCTGCCTGACTTCCTTGATGTTATTCAAGATGCCGGAAAACGCCACTTGTATCCAGTTTGGCGCTTTGGCAAGCATAGTTCCTTTCGCCTGTTGCAATAATTTCATATAAATTCCGAGTCGTTCCCGAGTGATAGATTTTCCTGTGCATCTTTCATCCAAGGTTTCCAGCACCGCAATAATCCTCCCAGCTCTGTCCGCCGTCATAGTCCTTGGTAAAAATCGTTGCTGGGCTAGGAAATGCATAAATGCATTGATAGTTGCCTTGGAAGACGAAGGATCTTCAATCTTCTGAATCGCAAACTGAACAAAAAATCCTGCTGTTGCCTCGTCCATACATGCTATGAACCGATCATACCAGCATATTATCGTCAATAGCTTTACAGCCTGTGACATTAACTGCGCGTCCGCATTTCCTCCTTCCGGCATCTTTGCTGATAAATCCCTCTTCAAGAATCCACATAGCGCCGGAATCTTTGCCTCCATAGCCTTGAAATCTGGGATCACATCATACGCCTTCAGAGCATTCGAGAACGAAATATAGGTATCCAATTTCTTGCTCCTTTCTGTGGATGCAAGTGCCTGCACTACACTCTCCAACATAGTAGGAAACGCAACCTCCGGCTCCTCCAAATTCTCCTCTATGTAGTCGCCGCTTCGTTTTGGGGTTTGTTTTAGAATTGATTTTAGGGATTTTGTTTCCGTTTCGGCGGATGGACGAACGCGTGATGCAGTTGGTGTTAATGGTGCGTCTGTTTGATGGTAGTGAGTGAAACCCGACCACGTCACCTTCTTCCCCGACTTTGTGATATCTCCAGCAATTCCAGCCGGAAGCCCAGAGTGTGATTCGTTCGAGAATGTCGAAGGGGATATCTCGCGTGTCGGGGAAGATTCTAGGGTATCGCCGGAGGTGGAGGAAAGAGTGCCTGGGGATTTCTTGGACCGCGGCGATTCCTTGGGTGGTGTAGGAGGCCGCGCAACTATATTATCGAGTGTTCGCGTGCTAGGGCCGGTAAATGGATCGGAGGTATCATCTAGGACCATTGCGAAGGGACTCGGGAATGTCAAAGATGTGTAAAGATTGGTAAGTTGGGGTTAAAGCATGGAAACGCGACGGAAAGTGAAGAGAAGCTCGATGTCAAGCGTACAACCTCAGAAACGGACAATACGATTAGGCGGGTATCGCAATGACGCGGTAACGTGGGGTACTGTAAATATCTAACGGAGATAGTAAAAGTCGCGTTTCTGGAAGGCGCGGCGGTGTTATGAAATCTATTGTTTCCAAGAAGGCGGAGTTGGAGGAGGTCTCGTCTCGCTCAGCCTTCGCTGAAAGGCGTGTCGGCAAAACCAAAACGCGTACAGTGCGGCCTTGGCACATTTACGCGTTGAGGCGCGCCAATTCGAATTAAGCAATAAGTCACGTTTGATCACGGAAATCTACAGGATCAAATTGAGGTTAATCACAAGAAATGATCCGTCGTTTATATAGCCGGATGGAGACTGGGAAAGTTTGAATCCGCTGCGCATGCGCATTTAAAACAAAAAAAGCGCTCATTTCAGGTACCAGGTGCGAGCCCTGTGAGCCCAAGAACAGCCTGGGACCGCACAGATCCTCTGTTTTGAGAATGGAATCCAGGGGATTTCGATGCTACATTGAAATCCCACTACAGTATCTGCTATTTTCCCATCACTGATTATGAAGCCTCTAGATAGAAACTAATCATTCTAGAAACACACCCGCAAAATACTCGCGAAATGACAATCGGCGGTACCGCAAAAGTGCCACCGTGCCGGGCCGGAAACGTTACATTCCGCGCCATAGAAAGCCTCATTTTACTCGGGTCTCATTTCCGAAATTTACTTCACACTTCCTATTCCCATATTTCGTTAGATGCTCAATAGCAAACGTGGTGACCTGGACTTGGTATTCTTGGAGCCGTAAAGAAATTAGGATAGTTCTGTAAAATCAGCCCTTCGGAACCGGGCCGATATAATGGCAAATCGAAAATATGTAAGCGAGTTTTTTTAGGATAAAAAAAAAGAAAAGAAAAAACACGTGCAACTGCATATGTACATACACCATAGACTACTCTTTAATGAGAGACGGGACGGAACGTTACTTTTGACGGGCCGCAGAAAGCTGGATAAAAGGCGGACTCGGGTCGTATCGAGGGACCAGAGGCCAGGCTAAGATAAGAGAAACTTTGTGTACCATCTTGTTTTCTTTTTATATGAGGTCATGCTTATTGTTTATGTCGTGCAGTTATAGCATTACTTTGTTTCAACGTCGGTTCTTTACTCTTTACTATTTCTCATATGTTTTATCCCGTTGTTTGTGGCCGGTGATGGGTATGACCTGGAATTTGGAATGCTATATTTCTCAACTTGAGCAATTCCAATCACAATTGCCAGAGTCATGAGAAAAAATTACTCAACACTTTTACATCGGTTAATAGGCAGCTGTCTACTCCTTATCAACGTACGTATCCAGAGCAACAATTTCCTCCTCAAAGAGACTTGACAATGTCAGTCATATGAAGACGACCCACTTCCTCGGATAATCGGCATACTCCACTTCTTGCTACACTCGACACTTAGACACTCAGACACTTTTGTGAGTTTTACCCACGACCCGGTTTTTTACATATTCAAAAGCAACTAGGAGACTTTTTTTGCTTGGTATCGATTGGCTTGAGCCTTGCGATTAGGCCACGAAGCCTCAGTTATCCACGCGAGGGGCTAAAACTCCTTGCTTTGTCAAAAAGCGGTCCCTGTGATATCGATAGGCTTCGATTTTTATGATTTCAGGGAAACGTCTTTTAGGTGGTAAAATTTAATGTTTATTTGTGTTTGGTTTCAACTCTCTGGAATTCGTCATTTGAAAGGAAAATTCGAGTGAGCACTCATGCATAAATTTCAGATCTCCATTACAACGTGTTTTACATTCACTAAACAGCGGATTGGTTGCTAAGAGGTGTGCATACAAAGACATTCTACAGGAAATATGATCTAAATAGTGGTATTGTAAAGTACATGATTTGAAATATCAACACCAAACAAAGCCTTCTTAGCAAAGCAAAGAAGCAGCGGAGCAAACACCCCTCCAGAACACCCACTTTTGACCATCCTTAGAAATCTCCTTTATCGTATACAACCCTCCTCTGCATTCGCCTCCTGCAAAAAGAAAAACACAAAAAAAAATAAGTCAAGTCTAAGTATATATACTGTAGTAGTGTAGTTATTCCTCCAACTTTTCTCTCCAAAGTCACCAAACCCTCCTTCCTTGAAAATCATCTGAAAAACTTGTGTAAGAAAAAGAATATCCTCCAAAGTTGTTACAGAAACCATATTAATACTTACATAAAATCCTCCTCCTAATGTATCTCCCAATTCCAATGTCCGCCTCCACCTTCGTCCACCCCTCTCTTCCCTTCCTTGCCTGCCGAGCTTCTCCCTATTCCATTCCTTCCCCTCTCTTCCCCTCTCTTCCCCTCTCTTCCCCTCTCTTCCCCTCTCTTCCCCCATCCATCGCTTCGCTTTGCTTCGCGGAGAAGCAATCCTTCCTTCCCTTCGCTTCGTCTCGCTTCCTTCCTTTATCCCCCATATTCCGACCTCCCCCACTTAAAGCACCAACCATCCAGCCACACCCACAGCCATCATCCACGCCACGCCTGTCACCATCTGCAGCTTTCCTCCTGCGCCCAAAAACAATTCCGGTGAATATGGGCCCACCTTCTCCTCCACCAAAGTACCATCCCAACAATAATCCTCAAAGCACTTCTTACACTGTTCCGTCGTTTCGTTGCCTCTGCGCTCCAATTCCCTATGAATAATAGCACAAGCCACACAAGCCGGCCACTCCGCATTTCTCGAGCTATTGCCCTGAGTGGCAACGTAAAACCCATTCTCAATAACCGAATCTCTCTCCAAATTCGTATAATCCATATTCATGGTGGAAACGTTCGACTGGTAAGTATAGGGACTGTTTGGCATGTAAACCAAAAGTGGAGGTGCAGGACGCCCGGGGTATTTTGCAGTGATGTTGGTTGCATTACAGCCAAAGAAGGTGGGGCGGTTGTTTAAACCAAGAGCCAGGAAGGTATTGACGTCAGGAATGTGGGGGAATAAAGTTCCGTTAGCAATCTCGGAATCGCGAGCACGGAGATAGGTCGCGATTAAGGCGGTGCCGTTGGGCCAGCTAGATGGTTTGCCGTGTGCATCCGTGGTGTCCGCACTGTTGTCGAAGGCGAAGATTACATCCACCTTTCGTGCAGGTTGGATCAGGGGTTGGAGGGGAACATTTTGGAGATCCTCTCCTCCATCGACAAGGGTCAAGGTACGGGTTTTGGCTGTCGGGTTTAGGTGGGGGTGGACTCCGTAGAAGGGGTTGGGGGAGTAGTCGGCAATATCGTCTTCGGATTCCGAGATACCGGTCAAGAGACCTTCAGCAAAGTCGCGCATGGTACCGGTCAAACCAGAGCGGTCAAGTTGGAGAATAATTTGATTGAACAGGGAGGAAGATGTTCCCATAATAAACCTTGGAAGATGTTAGCATATGGCAAGAGTGATTACTGGTGATGGATGATGTGAGGGGCTATTTTGATGGCATACCCTGCGTTATCGAAACCGCGAACACAAACGTCTTTCTTAATAGGGCGTCCGTTCTTCATTTTAGTTCCAATGTATTCAGTTCTGGTAAAAGCGTATAATGTAGGGTCGAAAGATCCGAATTCGAATGGGTTGAATTCATAGACAGTTGTGTTTTTCGAAATGATGAATTCTCCAGGATACCTACCATCAGCAACGATAATAGGAAATGGCATTTCACCATTCTTGAATTCATCAGTCAAGGCAATAGATGACCAGGTTACTCCCGGTCCTCCATCTTTCCAGTCTAAAAACTGTCGTGAAAGAGCTCTGGACCAGTAATCCGTTAATGAGACGTCGAATCCTGCATCACCCTTATCAGTGACTTCGTCATGGATTCTGTTGTAGTACTGTAATGAAGGTTAGCTATCCATAATTTAATATAGTTTATCGCATACATGCCTGGACTGTGTCGATAATATTGTAGAATCCTTCAGGAGCCAAAATGTTGTGCTTCAAGTTCCATAGTCTCTGGGAGTGCTGAAGGTCGTGGATGGTTGTAAAGTTGTTCAATACGACACTACCCAATAGCCATGATCCTCCACTGAGTCCGGCCATGTATGTTGCACTCTGAAGCAATCCTCCGATTTGACCTGGTTCAGTGGTTCCAGGGGTTCTGATATCCATAGCCTTTACAGCACCTGCACCTGATAACATGGCACGATAACCACCACCACTGAAAGCAAGGGCGACATTTGGCGAATAAGTGTCGATGAAGCCGTCAATATCGAAATCAAGCAGATTTGCACGCTTCATAAAGTCTCTCAAATGTGCGTCGGTAACACCATGTCGCTGTCTGATAAAATCGGCTTCTCCATCGGAAATGTTTCGGGCGTTTCGAATCAAGTTTCCCTCAGGGCAGGGAACTTTCCTAGGTGCGTATCCTCCTGATGGCGAATTTGAAAGTGCTCGACGATATTCGGTTACTTCGGTTACAGGTGCCGGTGTCGGTGTTGGGTTTGCATTGGCAGCTGTTGGCGCGATCGTTCAGCCATGCTCTTAACTAGGTCGATATACAAAGAAAGATATGTCATACCAGTCAGTAGCTCCACCACAACCAACAGAAGCTCAAAAGACGAAAGTATTCTCATATTCGACGTCTATTTATTCGGTCTCCGTATTTGTGTGCGATAGTTGTTGGACAAGGAAGACGGAGAGATGAGTTGGTAATATACGAATCGAAGCGGTTTTGTCAATATAGAATGCTGAATACCAAGTCATCAACCGGCGCTCTTCAGTCGTTAACGCCTTTACGCACGTCGACTGCCACGGTGTCTGCCTGTACCAACCAAAGGAGTGGATCTTTTTCGAGTGAGACTTCTCGGTGAAGCGTATGTAAGACGCCGGACTAAGACTGCTTGGAATGGGAATGAAGGAGTGTTGTAAGCTTAAAGCTAAGCTTTTCGTTGTTCAAATGAGTGGAAAAGGGAATAATCCCTAGAGAGGTGTAAAAAGAGAGTGTTTGTCGCTCGTGATCAACTTGTCGGTGTCCTGTGGCTTGTTCTACAGCTCGACGGGTATCCCGTTAATTCTGTAGAGCAAGTTGCGTGCGACAGCTTCGCGCGAAAAGGAGAAAGAGAGGGAACGGCGACAGAGTGTTTGATCGATGAGAGATGAAGAGCGCACGGGTAGTGGGGTTGGCATCGCTTTGGCATTATCGATGGCTCCCGCCCAGCATCCGACCGGTGGAGCAGCGCGAGAATTTCAATTTTCCTACAACCCCAGTTTCCAAGAGTTCAAGGTCGGAGATATTTGCTAATTGAGAAAATGCAGAATCTGAAACGGGTGTGATCGATCGGCACGTGGTGTGGGAGTGCGCCGAGGGTATGAAGTGGTGATGTATTTCATGGGATTCGGAGTTGATTTCATGGAATTCAATAGAGTCAAAGCATAATTCAAGTAGATTCCATGGTTCTAGAATAGTAGACTCGTTTGTAAAAGTCGGTACAAAGTTCAAAGCATAATAAATTCAAAAGAGTCCATAGTTCCATGTCGACGAATAGATTTTAATCAATATAGATGATGCAGGGAGATGAATGCAGCAGATTCAAGGGCTGATGGATCGTCGAGATCATCAAAGACCTGTTGTCATTCATGCAGAGCAGTAAGGACCGGTGCGAACGACAACTTCAACATCATCTCCTCGCATTTTTCTTTTATCATCTGTCGTGTGTCTTCATTCTCATTCGGTATCTGCCTCGTCAAGTCTTCAATCCAAGCCAAAGGACGCGTGTGCCTCATAATAGCACTTGAATAGTTCCAGTCCAACCACTTTCTCTCTAGACGACGCCTTTGGTGATATAGTGCACGTCATTTTCGGCAAGTAGCGAAGGTAACGAGGTCCCTGATTAAATTGTATCATAGCCTCATAGTGCCGCCAGCTGACGGAGGGCTAACGGTGTTCTAGCAACAATTCTAGCAGGAAAGAGAGCAGAGAAAACACTGTCAAACATACATGTTTACACATTCGGTCAAATTCCATAATTACCCTCGCTCGGGCGTACAATATAACCTGGATTAGTAGAATTGGATCTACATGATGGTTGCTGTTTCCTAAGGTATCTGTGCGGCGCTCGGATACGAGTGATGAATACGGCTGCGCCGATGCTTAGGCGTTGGCGCTGCTGGTGTGCTCATCGGTGTGGTTTGAGTCGCCTAAACTGACGTAAAATAGTGCGAAAAAGTCCACACTTTTAATCCCGATTTAATCAATAACAACAACAATACTTTTTCAATAATATTACAACGTTCAACAATAGAACCCAGGAAGAACAGACATCCGACATCGTGAAATTTTCTAACTTGGGTAATTATTGTCCCATAAACTCGCGCCAAGCATTACACATTTTGGGGTTCTTCCTGCCAAACGACCTGGTTGATTAATGCACCTGATCGGGCAGGAACTATCGTATTGCCTAATCGAGGCATTAACAGTCATTAAACTATGTCCTCAATCATTATCACTTTGCCATTTAAGCTGCTACAGAGCTCACATACGTGATAAATTCACGGTTTAAACCTCAATAGGAACACATCATGGTGTAATAATCCGCGGGTTTTTTTTTTCTATAGGCGCTTCGCTCCCTGTTACCCGGTCTGAGCGTCAGAGCAAACGACCCACATCCCTCCAGTCCCTGACTTCTCCAACCATCGCTCAGTACATAATCACCCGGCTTTAGCGCTGTTGCTGTATCAGTAGCGCAAATCACCCGGCTTTTATGTTTGCTCAGAGAGCGTCAGCAGAGATAATCACGTGTATAGGGCTTTGAGCCCGGCTGCAGATCCTTGCTAGTTTGCGGCGAAAATTCTGTCGGTCGGCCAAACTCTGACTTTTTCCTTTTATCTTCCTCGCAGGTTCCCTCTCTCCCCGCTCTTCAGCACTGTCGGCGACCACAACACCACGACGTCCGACTGAGCACGACTTCGGAAATGCCGACATGATACTCACCGACTCAACACGCACAGCTATTTACTAACTGGTATGCTTCCCTCATCCTCAATCCCATTACACAATTCCCTCCAACATCATACCCTGATGATAAAATGCCATAGCGCATGAATAATAACCCAGCTCGTTGAGACTGCCTCGCCTATACAACGCTTAGAGGTGGTCATGAAATGAAAACTACTCTGAACTTTGATGTTTACTGCACCTTCTTGATTGCATTCATTTGATTGAGCCATGCTAACGAATGCCAAAGTTTCAGATTGTCTTGTCTGCTCTCAGACCTTGACGCGACACGCACAGCATACGAGCAATTGGTACATACACCCCCTCCCCCACATTCCACTACCCACCCCTCTGAATGAGGATACACCAGCTGGCACCAGTCCTAGAGATTTGTACTCTTCACGATGCGGACAAGGCTTTGCAATTTGCGCCAGTCTCCTTGGCGGGAGGCTGGTTCTTCTGACAATTCACAATTTACATTTTTTGTTTGAAACCGGTTGATGAATCTTGGCTAACATTATGCAGTATTTACTTTCAGAGACATGAATAGAATAGTTATAAATGAATATAATATGTTTAAAGAACTCTTGTTTCATCAATGTCGTGATGCGTAGGAATTGTGAATTGCGTGCTCACTGTGCCACCTGAACCCCCGATACGAGTGCTCCTCTTGCGGCAGAGATTACCCCACTCTGTAAGCCCAACTCATCCCCATGCCCCACATCACCGATTGCATTGACTGCGTCGACAACAATTGGTTATCGACCCTGTAACTGAAATTCGAAATACTGTATATATGTACCTAGAAAATCTGTACCATGGAATAACTCTTTGAAAGGAGCAAAGGTCTACAATGCCCGTCTCTTGGCGCATTGTGTTTCTAAATGCCCGACCGGTTTACAATGCCCGACACCCCTGCACAAAAAATGGATGACTAAGGCTCACTTGTGGCTGAAGAAGACGCGCGAATGAATAACACACGCGAACAGGGACGGAAAATCTCGATACTTGAAATAATCACGGTGCGATTAACAGAAAAACTTAGAATTCAATAATAATAAAATGATTTTTTTGGACAGCGTAAACCCCCATGGAAGTACGCGCGGATGGAAAGCACGCGCGTAAGGGCACGCGAATGAAAACGCGATTAAATGTAAAATCTGGATGTTAATAATTACCACATGATCAATTGGGGAATTTTCAATTTTCAATTTTGAATTTAATTTTTCTTTTATTTTATATTTTATTTTATTTATTTTTTCTACAAAAATTCGACCATGCGCACATCGTGGCCCTCTCCTCTGAAGCAAGAACACCACGCGTTACACCCAACCGGGCACTTCCAGCGCGCCCATAAATTTAGCCTGACGGGTACACTGCTTCCCCGTTATGCGCCGTACTCTTGCTGGTCGGCCTCGCGGTTTGTTTTTCGAAGAGGGGCGGGCGACAAAGTGGTTGTTGACATGGAGATAAACGCGCTGGTCGGGAGACGTGCGCACGGAGACATTGGCGATGAGCACTTTACGCCACAGCTAGGCCTTAGTCATCAATTGTTTGTGCAGGGGTGTCGGGCATTGTAGACCGGTCGGGCATTTAGAAACACAATGCGCCAAGAGACGGGCATTGTAGACCTTTGCTCCTTTGAAAGTGAATCTCTGATCACGGATGATCTACGGTGCTTGCAGACTCTGTGCAAGCTTCTTGTTTGATCTTTCTATAGAGATCGCTATGTAGTAAGCATGGCGTCTTCTAAGCGAGAAGTTTGTGGCAAATCACCGTTCCTCGGGGATTCTTTCTCGCACTTTCATGTTCGACGGAGAGAAGAACCTGGATGGTACACGGTATGTCACCATGTTAGCAACACGCAAATCCGGGTCATTTGGAGTGATGAGTAGCCTATTAGAAATCATTTTGAGAAGCGTGTTCAGGTTGGCGGAGTGATATTCATATAACTCGACACCATTAACATGATTCTGTGCTGTTTTCTGTTATGAATTCCTTATCCAGTCCCTCATGAAGCTGGATGACAAAGGAAACACCAGTGAACCCTAAGTAATACAAAGTGGATGGTTTCATCGCGCTACTGCAACCTACCCCTCCCCCGCTGCCTCTTCTGAACTAGTGCCATCACATCCATCACCTCTGCTGAGCACGTCATTGACGAAACGTGCTGTTGGCTACAAAAAGTGGCTGCGAGAACCATCCGACGCGGAGGATTAGGGAGGCATTCACGGGGGTTAGAGGAGGATTACAGGCGGATTACGCGGGGGATTAGCTATGTTAAGCAACACAAGAAGACGATAGTGAGAAAAAGAAGATGGGGATGGCTAAAAGTCAGCCAGGAAGAAGTCAGTCCATGTACAAGCCCAAGGGTGTTCATCTAAGGGACACCTGAAATTGCGCCATTGCATTTCTAGCGTTGCCGTTTCCCCTCCTCTGGCCCCACCATAAAAAGTTGCCTTTCCCCGCGAAGAGCTCTCTTTCATCAACCTACAACCCTTCAACCGATTCCTATCAACTCCAATCCATAAATCACAATGGCCGCGTAAGTGATGATATACCATGAAGCTGTGATGGAACTCTTATTGATGAAATATACACAGTCTCCGTCTTGGTTCCACCGCCCCCGACTTCGAGGCTGAGACCACTAAGGGTCCCATCAAGTTCCACGAGTGGATTGGTGACTCCTGGTGTGTTCTCTTCTCCCACCCCGAGGGTAAGCTCATGATTCACCTATCATATTCCAATGTCACCATCTAACATGCCATGCTTTAGACTTCACTCCCGTCTGCACCACCGAGCTCGGAGCCTTCGCCAAGCTCGAGCCCGAGTTCACCAAGCGCAACGTCAAGATGATTGGATTGTCCGCCAACACCATTGAGTCCCACGATGCCTGGATTGAGGACATCAACGAGATTGCTCAGTGCTCTCTCAACTTCCCCATCATCGGAGACAAGACCCGCCAGATTGCTCTTGCCTACGACATGATCGACCACCAGGACGCCACCAACGTCGACTCCAAGGGAATTGCTTTCACCATCCGTTCCGTCTTCATCATCGACCCCAAGAAGATCATCCGTTTGATCCTTTCTTACCCCGCCTCTACCGGACGTAACGCCGACGAGGTCCTCCGTTGCATCGACTCCCTCCAGACCGGTGACAAGTACCGCATCACCACTCCCATCAACTGGCAGAAGGGTGACGATGTCATCGTCCACCCCGGTGTCTCTAACGAGGAGGCCAAGGTCAGTACCTCTAAACCCTACAGCAAGCTTAGCACCGCTGGCAATTGGGCTTTATGCATGAGAATAAGAAAACTAACTGCATATTTAGACTCTCTTCCCCGAGTTCCGCATTGTCAAGCCCTACCTTCGTTTCACTCCTCTCCCCAAGGAGAAGATCGAGGCTTAAATGCAATTGATCATGGAAGAAACAAAAACCACCAAAAACTAAATAATGGATGAGCTACGGCCGGCGTTCTTTTCTTTTCTCTTTTTTTTTTGAGTTGTTTATATACCACATATTTACATAGCTATATACCAATGGATTGGATCGGTTGTTCTCAATCTCAGTCCCTTCTTCGAACTCCGTGAATTGTTAGAAAGAAGAAACTGTAAAGCTTGTCAAGAAAACAAGCAAAATCATCGTTGGGATCATAGAAGAGTCCAAAACGTATATGTAGCTGAGTACCTACTCTAGCCGGCTGCCACCTATGTAGATAGCTATGTACAAGCTACACAAGTTGTCAACGATAATCCTTGTGAACCAGCCGCAGAAGTCTGGTTCATAGGGCTGTTGGCTGCAATCATAGCTCCCGCAGGAAACTATCCTTTGGTGAAAAAAACTCTTACGTACACTGTACCTGAAAGTCTGGATTCTGGATTCTTCATAAGCAAGTTGGTATTTGGGTACCCCCCACGTTTTTGGGTTTTGTAAGAACAAAGCTTGCCAGGCTCGCAAGAGCCCCAAGGTTGGTAAAGCCTATGTACGAATTCAGTGAAGGCCACAAAACACCCAAAGTCCAAAAAGTCCAAAAAGCCCAAAAAGCCCAAAAAGCCCAAAAAGCAGTAAAACATCTTCGCCCACCAATCCCCACCCAGATACCCTCCAACCTTATTAGAACTTTCACCCCTTGCACTTTGTTGTAACACATAGCATAGCCATCTGTTGTAAGTATATTTAATACGCTCTGTGTAGATCAAAGGTCTAGGTTTTCTTTGATTTCTTTATGAGTAACTTTCGTCATGGTTACGATAAAAATGGTAATCTGGGAGACTTGCCAGATTTTAAGAACTGTGATAATTAACTCGTTTTGTTTTCTTCGTTTAAAATCTTTTGTGGTTAATTTTTTCAAGCCTTTGGGGTGGGATTGGAATTGAGATTGGTGGTGAGGACCAGGGTACTGTGGAAGATCCGGAAGATCTGGGTTTCTACAATATGATATACGAGGTGGTAAGGTAGTTTTTTGATTTTTTTCATTTTTTATTTTGTGGGGGGTTTTTTTTGGATGAAGTTTTAAGAGGTTGCTTGAATGTGATGCAGATGTGAAATGTAGATGTCGGGTGCAGGGTGGAGGTGCCCAGAAGGATTATTCTATGCAGTGGAGTTTTGGTGAAGGCGTTGTGCACCGCCATGAAGATTTTGATTGGAATTTCTTGAACGTTCCCAACCTTAAGGTTATGATGTACGCTACAGTATGAATACATGTCGGGGCTCTAGCTGTTACCTTAGTGTCTCGCTGGGATCCACCCCAGAGCGCACTTCATTTCTTGGGTCTATTGCCGCCCCTCTTCTTGCTGCTGGTTTTAATTCTCGTCGTTACGATTTGGAGACCTTTAAGAAAAGAGAAGTGATGTGAGGCGCTGGGTCAAAATCTCTACAAAGGTTAGGCATATATCAACCAACCTTCTGAAATCTTTCCCATAGACATCACAACCAATTTTACTTACTTAGCTGCCAAATCCCCTACAATAAAACCACTTAAAAGCGCCGTTGGATAATTCCGTACCTAATCCTCTAACATCACTCCTCATTTATTGATCACTACTCAAAACTTTCATTAGTCACAGAATCTCATTCGCTTGAAACATTGGCATTCGCTGCTCGATTGTAGGATACATTACCATCCTTTTTGGGTTGGAAAATACAGAGATACGTAGGATTTTCGGATTTATATCTCTACAGTGAAGCGGAATAACGGAATGGTTACAATAATGGCAGTATGAAGCACCAAATCGAAACTATTGATTATAATACGTAGAATGGATATTTTCCATCTCAATTTCGGGATTTATCATCAACAAGCCATCTTGGATACAGAAACTTCATCCATCAACTACTTTTGTTCAACCCAAAAGTCGATTTGCACGCTTCATAAATGATAGTGAAGATTCTGATGCATGATCCTAACCATCATTCATCTCGTCTACTGCCGTGGCGCTGCCTGCTACTGCCCGTTAAAAAGCCATAAGAAGCCTTGGCTAACCGTATCGATAACAGCAATAACAATAATCGAGACATTTGATATGGTAAATAACCTTTACAGCGAAAACAGTCGTGATATTGCTGTCGTAGTATCCCCAAACTCTACTCTAACGCTTATCTATACCCAAGGCGACATTTATCATTTCAATGATGGCTATTCTTGACATATTTCGAGTCTCTTTTCACTACAAACAGTGAATAACTATCTCAAGCATTGGGTAATCATTCCGTGAGAGTAAGACTCGGTAACCAAGAGACATCAATTGGCCACCTCCAATTAGTATAACGATACGCTCCTGACGAGATTGAATGATTCTTTGACCGCGAGCTAAACTCTACTAGAGCTTGAGATAAATGTTTTCTGGGAGGGGAGAATCAAAGTTCTCAAGTTTAATGTATGATTTCAGATTCCTTGGATAGCTTTGTACTTCTTGAGGCTTGGAGTAACAAATAATTTTGATGATGGCAAAGAGTATATGCAGCCGTGTATCTTGATATTGATTTCATTTGAAGGATATATTATGGCCATTGGGGAGAGTTGTGGAGATTATGTTGAAAGAGTCCTTTGATGGAAGTGTGAACAGATAGAGAATGACAATGAATTGCTAATGACCATTCTGGGGTGCTATTTATCTTCGAGAGAGAAAGCGGAAGTGCAGTATGTAAGACCTAGTGTTATATTGTACATAAGCCACCTAATTTCTGGTCGCCGTTTACTATTTGAGATAATCCGAGTGACGAAAAAGTATTAGCGTCGCCGATTATGATTCACTTTGTACCGGCATCTGAAACCCGTATACGTCATTGATTGGATATCCACTTCCAGATTTCCCTTCAGATAAATCCACATGCGATTCACCTCAAACCCCAACGCATCAATCACAACATTCCAACACATACGAAACTGCGACTAAACGAGCTGACTCTGTAATTCGAACATCGTTAGCACTGTACAACGAACCTAGCGTAGTACCTAATTCCCTAGACTGCCGAAAACCGAAAAACTGAAACCCAATCAAATGGCGACGTAATCCACTCATCCCATTACTCTAACGCGTCTTTAAATAAAGTTATCAGGTATTTGGTTCAACCTCGCGATCTAGTACCTTAAAAATCTTAGATACCTTAGTCACACCGGGTGTGTAGATGCCTAACCCGATCTAAATCAACACCTATAAAAACCTCCTACACCCCTTCCTTCTTCAAATCATTTATTCCCACCACAACAATGAGGACCCCTAATTTTCTTGCCGTTATCTTCACTTTAATATCGATCGCCCTGGCGGCATCACTATCACCGCGGATCTACAACCCCGGACCAGGAATTGGACTTATTTCAACCGACACAGAAACCTATAGACAGCTGGAACCAAGGGTTAAGGTATAACCATTAATTATTCATCTACTATGATTTTCAGCATATTGATGACTAGGATTGGGGCTAATCAAATTGGAAATTGTCATTTTCGTTGATTATAGAGATCGCATTGTTTAAGATGGATGCAGGAGTGTCATAGTGGTGATAGATGTTGTATGGCATGGCAGTGTAAAGATTCAAAGTGTCGATCATAATCGTGGATTTTGACTCCCATTGGCTTTGGGGGTCGAAGAGGTTGTCTGGAAGTGTAGGAAGGCAAAATCTGGAACTTGGGGATGGCAGTAGGAATACCGGGAAAAATGAAAGGGGCGAAAGTTTTGGTTACATAGATCGGCTCGTGCAGGTGTATGAAATAGAGTTCGTTCGATTTGTAAAGCTTGTTGTAATCCGTGTACGTATACTGTAGTCTGTTACTACTAACTGAATCTCGGCCCTCACTACTTTTCAGCTTCTCTGTAGGAGCACGTTTTCACCAAACCCGGTTTCTGAATTTCATCGTTTCACCGACGGAAACTTATTACGAGGAAACGGTGCACCTCAAAATTCGAGGAAGCTAAAAAAGGAGGTATATTATCTATCATAAAAGCCATGAAGCACCCAACCCCGAATAAAATGCGTAAAGAAAAACTATATCCATCACTCATTAATCCAATTCTTCTTCATACTCTGTCATCTCAGATCCACCACGCCTCTGGTATCCTCTCTTGTAGACACCACCTGGGTATCACCATCCTACTCCATCCCACTTCATCAAATTTCCGTCAAGCCTCATCCAACATACCATTACACCATTCCCTTCGCAAACTTACTCCTTCCCCTGATTCTATCTCCATAGAAAACCAATACCCAAGGCACAATACTCAACAACAATCCCACACCTCCAAGGAAACTACTGGCACCTTGGAAAGTCATCTTATAGTAGAAAGCATCCGTAAACAACGGAAAGCATCCTCCAAGGGCATTTCTGCAGAAACTTTGCGCCGCCAACGCAGAGCTTGCATACCTATGATAAGTATCCGCAAAGTAATTGAAAACAGCCAAATAAATAGAGTAAATTCCGATTGTAGCCGCACCAACCGCAATAGTAGGCAGAATCCAGTGCTGGTTGGGAAAAGATGTCCAACCGAACCAGAACATTCCAATGGGTAGCAAGGCACCCAAGGAGCAAGCGGCATAAAGACGGGTTTCAGGACCGGTGGCATTGGGAAGGTAGACGGCGGTGCAACGTTCAACAATAGTGTTGAGGAAGAGAGCGAGGAGAGATCCGACACACATAGAGGTGAAGACTGAGCCGACTTGGGAGATAGTGAAACCGTGGGAAACACTAAAGACGAGGGGGACTCCCTGGAGGAACAGGTAAAGCACACCCCAGGAAAAGGAAACCCAGAGGGAGAAGAAGAAGACGACAGGTTCAGTAAAGAGGAGGTAGAAAGGTCTTGTAAGGGAAATTTTGACCATAGCGGAAAGGGAAGCGCGTTCTTCTTCAGCGAGGACCTTAAAACGGATACCGCGGGCTGCAGTTTTCTCTAAGGCTGCTCGGGCGTCTTGTTGTTCGAACAATTTGTTAAGGGCCTTTGCACGACGAATCAAAAGGACAGAGCCACGAGTTTCCTTCATGAAGAACCAGGAGAGTAGCATCAAGATTCCGTTGAAGATGAGTTGAATCCAATGGATCCAACGCCAGTTCATGTTCTCTGCGATGAAGCCAGATGCTAGAGGACCGGCTCCGGTACCGAAGAGGGCCATGGTACTGAAACAGGCCATTGGAAAACCACGGTCTTTAGCAGTGTAGAGATCACTGATGATACCACCGCAGATAGTTGAGAATGTTGAACCACCGATACCGGCAATGAAGCGGATCACGAGCATACCAGCGTAGTTGTTACATAGTGCGGTTCCGAGGTGCATAAAGTTGAAGAGGACGTAGGAGGCGAGGAAGACATTGCGGCGGCCATAGACCTGGTATTGTTGTTAGATATGTTGAAGCAAGAGAGACTGAAGGTACCTACTTCGGATAATGGGGCAAGCATCATTGGTGCTACGGCGAAACCGGCGGTATAGACTGTTACTCCGACTAAGAGCGGGACACGGCTCATATTCCATTCGGCTTCCATTTGTTTAAGACCCGAGGTGTAAGCACCAGGCATATATGCTGCCACGAAGGTTGAAGCACAACACATTGCCAATACCCAATTCTTGTGTGATGGTCCCCATTCGAAAGGATTTGTTGTCTTGACAATTTTTTTGGGAAGTTCGTCGGGGTTTGTGCAAAGTTCTAAGAAGTTTGTATCCCAATCGAGATATCTGTATTCGATTTCTTTATTGTTGGTATTGTTGTCGCTGTGGTCGTGTTCTGTTGATTTCCGGCTGTGGCGTTCCCCAGACTCGTAATCTTTCTCCTGCTCAGAGTCATACATTACTTGAGCGTCCGATGCTGCGAGCGCCATCTTTATAATGTTTTACACCAATCTTCCCGTATTATCCGAAGTCGTCAATTCAAATCTTCAAACTTGTGAAGTTGATGTCTTTTTTTCGTAATAAAAACTGTTCCAGAGAAAGAAAAAAAAACTGGAAGCTCCGGTGATAAAATGTTCGCCCTGCGACTCGGCTGTCTCCGACTAGTGGGGATTCAATTTTACGCTTCTCAGATTAGGGTCGTTTCGTATTGACGGGTCCGGATGCGGCGGAGTTAAAAGTCGTAAAATTCAAGCTTTTTTCTTCCTTTCTTTCAATCGAGCACCGGTGGAATTCAGAGTTGACGTCCGGCCGCAAATCTGGGGAAAGGGTCTTTGTGGGGATGGGATTTCGGCACGCCTTTTTATATTTTCCAGTTGAGGAGGCCGGTCGACCGACTTGTGGCCCGGATAAGTCGGGTACAGACATAGAAATTTGGTTACGTTTAAACAAGCATAACTTAAGCGCAGGATCTCATTTTGAAAAGCATGCTTAGAGTTTGGTGTTGTAGCGGGCTTATAAATTCTTCGGAGTTAATGCGAAGCACGTCAAGCGCAATCCCACCGAACTTCGATACAGTAGCAGCGGGTATATCTATCTTGGCTGGGAATTCCATGCCGTCTGCTGATTCCTCTTCTATCATAGTCGAAACAGATGACTTCCTAATATAAATACCAAGCTCCCTATCAAGTGTAGTCGCTGCCTAGCAAACGCAGCCAGTAAGCAGAAAACTTCCACCGTCTCTGTTCTTGGGTTGGTTTACCCGAGTAACATGTATCGAACATGTGCTGGAAAGAAAAGTCATGGAAACCAAGGACTAGACTTTTTGGGCTGTGAGTCTTGAGGTGTGAGGAGAAGGGCGAACGCACCGTCGATCTCACCTTTGAATAATGCGCCAATCCAGTGAAGAAGCTTGGGTTAAGCTTAGGTTGGAACCGCTGACCGGAGTCATAGTGTGGGGAGTAGACCTGAATCCGAGGATGCTCCAGGTGAGACTAGATAGGATTTGGGAGTTCGAGAACTCTCTGGGAACTGCCGCAGGCCTGCATGTTACTTCAGCCTATCAGTATGTTTCGTTTCTCGCCGAAATTAAAGAACAATTGGTTGAATTCATGGATCTGATATCTGTATCAACTGCCTGGTTTACGCCGCATCAATTTTCCGTACAACAGGGACTGATGCCGAATGGTAACCGGTTTAGACGCTAGCTTCACCTCGTCTCCGGACTCGACTCGGCGCAAAGTAGATCACAAAATACCAGGACACTGCGGCCATCACAATGACGAGAGAAAGCATCTTTTGGTCGACATCCGATACCGGATGAGCCAAAGTAGAGCCAGCACAATTCCGATGTGAGGTTGGTCAAATAAATCGGGAAGTCATACATGCAGCTCCTATAGAAAGGAAGTATGATTTCTATACACCACCATCCAGATCCCAGGGTTCCATTCAAGTTGCATGCATTTTACCCTGCCATATATGAGGACTTTCACTCTCACACCGGGAAGTGGATACTCTTGACCATCATGGTGCATCTATCCAGTTGCCCTTCTGCGAGAGAAACGTGGGTCTAGGAATAATGTACAAAGAAAAAAAAAACATGAGAATTAATGATTACATACCGTTTGCAGGCACATATTTTTCATCGAAGATCGCTTAGAATACTTTAACGCTTTGGCCACCTCCGAAACTCTTCTGAGGTCTGATCAGTCCGCCAGCGGCGGAGTGCGTCCGTAAAACTCTAACTCTGGTGTTAAGCCGGAGGTAAGCCATCGCTTTTTTTAATAGTAGAACCACCAAGTGATCCAGAAGATTTAAAGGCCCAATCCAAGACCGCCGCGCAAAAAGCGGCCTCGAAGGTCCAAGCTTTTGAGGTTAGGGTTGCTGACGTCGTGGTATTTTCTATCCCCTGCCTCATCCGAGATTCCAAGCGTCTGGAAAGCGTGTGATCGCGTGCGTGTGTTGGTAATCCCGAAAACAAAAGCAACCACAAAAGTCTTCAGATTCCTTGGCAACTCGCTTGTTTGCAGCACACCTGAAACTTGCAAGCGACGTCAACTTCTAGATTTCCCCGCATTCATGCGGGTGTGGCGTTTCATAGCGATACTTAATGGATGAATGTATCAGAGGCCGGATATGGAAGTGCGGGGAGGATAACCCGGCTGTTGTGAAGGATAAACCAGAGATAACTGCAGCTTCGGTAGCTGGCTTGTGTGTCGCGAATGACCGCGGGGTTGAAGGTCAGTGGAGTCTTTGGATCAAACCCTGATATCTACCGAACAAAAGGAACTAAAGAAACGATTCCTGTGAAACATAGTAACGGAGTGACAACTGCGATAAAAATTCAAATTCTTCTCATTGACTGGCCTTAATTAATGGACCTGCTCGCATCCCAATAAGCCGACCGGCAGGTAATGTGGGTCCTTTCGAATCGCTATGGATATTGAGTCCAAGTTGAGAAAGATATGGTAAAGTTTCTGTTACAGATATTCGGTAATCAGCAGAAATACAGTTATTCTTCCGTATTATGCGCGCTCCGTGCCTATCCTCATAATTGCGATCCGGTTCGTGTCAGTGATTCCTGATAAAGTACCGGTACCTGCGGTTGATGTCACAGAACATTCCTCGGGGCCATAGCTTCCGTTGACTAAAATAAGGTCATATGTACTGTGTAAGGCAAGGTGTAAGGCATATTGACCTTGACAAGAGATTAATATCGGGGGGAAATATCTGGAGAAATATCTTTCGTAAAAGTACCGTGCGATAGAAGGTTATCAGACGAAGGAATGCGTCGATTGTTGATTATTGATCCGGACGAAGCCTATTATCCAGATCGCCAGTATGATATGCCATGCGCAGATGTACCCACTTGGATCTCGGGATTTGTGATGCCGGATATCCATAAATTAAGTTGCTTTAGGTGTCTTCCAAGTTCCTGGGTTGGGTATTTCCAGAGATTCGGTTACCGCTCATGTGCAAGAATGCAGCCATGCATATCAACTCACTCGGGTACGAGATTTTCGTATTTCAATGTAAACGCAAAACAAACACAATATCTAAGCGTGTAACTTTTTCTGACTGATAGATTCAGACACGTAATGTAGCCCTGGCTTTGTTTTCATGAAAATTCAATGACTAGGCGATCATGGTGCTCCGGGAGATAGGAAAAATCTATACCCCGTTTGCAGGAACCTCAAGGAAAGACATCAGTTGTACCGATAGCCTTGGGCAAATTTTCAATACTGCGATGGCCGGGTATTCCGGATCAGCGGCGGGCTGAGACTCGAAGAAAGCATTACACAGGTAACAGCCGAAAACAGAATAATCCGAGGTAAATCTAGAAAATCGTCATTATGGAAATTTTACAGTGAGGAAGCTACGTACAGGTATACGAAACTAACCAGTGATCTAAAAACATTCTGCATGCGATGGATTGGGGTTGCTGAGCTCGGAAATGGTGGAAGACGGTGAAAAGGTAACGATTGATTGGAGACGGTTGGCTACCCGTCTAGCAAAAAGACTATGTACCAGTAAGGTCTTGGTAGTGGTCAAGTTCTTCCAAATTGGAGTGAGCATGCATATCAATGTCCTTGGGTCTCAAAATTCAAATGGTAATAAAAAGTAATCGTTACAACGGTGATTAGAAACCAGACGTTATGTTCATGAACAAAATGAAAAACAAACACAATAAATTTTACTCAATTGCAAAACCGTATCGGAAGAAGGAATACTAATGGTACAAAGATAAGAAACTTGCCCAAAAATCCCGCTTGCTAACACAGATACATAACCATGAAACAAGTACTCACAACGCCGTACAAAACTGGAAAAAATTTCACCATTTCACCATTCATCATCCCCTTCTTCCCTCTCTCCTTCCCCAGCCCTGGCCGCCTCCTCCAGTCCTTCAGGAATATCCTCACCCTTTCCCCTTAAAGTCTTGAAACAATTTCTCGCTTCCCTCCTAAACCTTCTGGCCGCTTTCTCATCCTCTTCATAGTCCGCACTCCACAAGTAAACCATGCCTTTTAACAATATAAGCCCATGTATATCTCCCCAAGGCGGCTGCAACATCAACGTCTCCAGCTTTTCCCTAATCCTCTCTGGCCTTTCTCCTCCCTCAATCATGACACTATAAAGTTCCGGCGTAAAATCCACCGCCATATCTCTTTTATTCCACGGCGTTCTCTTTCCATCCTTTCTCTGCTTCCCCAGCGCTGGGTGGTATGAATGTTGCCTTAGGAGGTATGGAAAGGTCACAATTAACCACTCCAAGAATTCAGCCGCAATTTTGTGGCCATCTTCTGATCGGTGTAAAAGTAGCTGAACACCAATGCCCCATATACGACAGACGTCAATTTCCTTACTGCGGATAAGACACCCAAAGGCACGTTCGGCTTGGGCATAATTTCGGTCTGACAACGAGCGATGAAGTATAGCGGTTACAACACTTATATTACGTTGTCGCATGGTTTTGTTAGCCGTTGAGGGCAGTGGAACAAGGTTGTGGGCGGCAAGTAATTCGCGTTGCAACTTTGCGCGGCTATGACGTTTCTTTGGAGATTCTGGTGGTGGAGCTTCACCGGGAGCCAGGGCACCAGGCGATATGACGCTGGACGCAACCGAAGGAGCGGGTGTAAAGAATTCATCTTCACTGTTGGATGCATTGGAAGACTCAGAGTCAGAGTTATGGCGGCGACGTTTTGGAATGCGGTAATCGACAGTATAACGTTTTGGGATGCTGTAGAAGGCTGGGGCGGGGATATCCATTAGGACATGCGCGGTGTTTGCAGAAGTTGTGACGGCAACGCGCGAAGACGCGGTGGGAGACGCCTAAGGCACCTAAGTTTGAGATGAGTTCGGTTGACTAAGCAGCAACGAGATGAATTAAATATATCAATGATGAATTAACCATGCATGCGCCACAACAAACGCGAAAACAAAAAAGAAACCGAAAAACGTGTAGTGTACAACTCTGGGCTTCAAAAGAAACCAGCCGACTGGTATAAGCTCATTCCAACTCTACTCACTCTTCTCCATGACCCTGACATGCCCACGCGCTCCGTCGTTACCCGCCTGATAGCCACAGCTTGAGCTTTAAAACATCATCATTTTCAGATTCTCTACGTGTTCTGGCCGTAGGTCGGATCGACGAGGAGCGATGAGTGGGTGTAGCTGGGCCAACAGGGTGAGAGCTATTATCTTGTTAATAGTGTTTCCCAATGTCGGTAGACATCATAAACTCACCCCACATAAGATACATAGCGACAAACGCGAGGATTAACGAGGACCTCCAGATTCTACTTTTATTAGCTTCGTTTTCATACTCTGTTCACGGTGGTAACAGACGTCTGGTTCTCTCCTTTTGGTGAGAAAAAGTAGGCGAGGACGCTGGCGATAGCGACGATGACGAAGCCGACAAAGATAGATGATCTAGCTGACCATTAGCTTTTGGACTTTATGTAGAGCTTCGCGCCCGAGAAGAATCGCGTACCCGTTGGCCATCCTGATGTTCTAGTTGCGTACGAGCGTGTTATTCAGAGTTCCGGTGTTCCAATCGAGCTTGCCGGAGCTTGCTGGTATGGCCCGTACCAACCGACAACAAGGATGACATCGGTTGCGTAACATAGTAACCCTAACCTGTTATGCACCGCCGCTTTGTGGCGTAAACAAGCTAGTCCAAAAGAGCCGCATGAATCAGCCACGGGAACAGTTGAGGCTCTTGTGACTGCGTTTTTGGGCATGCCCACACAAAGTTCGGAAATCACACGCAACGCTAGTGAACTCCGCCCTAGCAACACGCCGAAAGAAAGAAGTCGACGACTCCCCTAACGACAACTTCCCGACCCACACCAAGTCGATTCCCACCAACCCAACCACAAAAATGACGAAGCGCACTAAGAAGGTCGGAGGTGTGTAAAATCGCGAATTCCGTGGAGATCATTTTGGATCGGAGGGGGAACTTTTGTTGCGAGTGTGAATGGAAATGCTGATTACGAGTGAATTACAGTTACCGGTAAATACGGTACCAGGTAAATCTCGCCATTTTCCAGTTCAATCGAAATGATTCCTCAAAAGCCCGCACGTCGAACTATACCCACAATTGTCGAGAGAGCTTCGGGATTCGAAATTTCGAGAGACACAACCACGGAATAGCTCGCTAATGCGACATTCACAGATACGGTGCCTCGCTCCGTAAGCAGGTCAAGAAGATGGAAATCTCCCAGCACGCCCGCTACACCTGCACCTTCTGCGGAAAGAACGCTGTCAAGCGCCAGGCCGTTGGAATCTGGGAGTGCAAGTCTTGCCGCAAGACCGTTGCCGGAGGAGCCTGGACTGTCTCGTACGTTCCCAATCAGCTACGAAATCCGAGTAATATTCGGCTAACTCGCTCAATAGCACCGCCGCTGCCGCTGCTTCCCGCTCCACCATCCGTCGTCTCCGTGAGCTCGCCGAGGTATAAATCAACAAACATACCTGGTCGTGGGGATGAGGGATGTTCTTTTTTCGGATTTGTATCCAAGAATAAAAATGGGTTCTTTCGGGAGTTTCTTCTTTTTAATTTGTGGCGTCTCCGGGGTTATGTTGCTTCAATTTGGGAAACGAATGGAAATGTAACGCCAAAGCGAACAAGTCAGCCCAAGCATGGAATTTGCATTCAAGCTCGTCCCCACGTCCAGTCATGTTCAAGTTCTTTTCTCGCCAGTTGTGGCTGGCTTAGCCGCCGTGAAGTCATGTGACGTGTAGCGCTTTGAAGGTCTTTCTGCATTTCTGGCGTTACCGAATCCGCGTTCTTGCAAAGAAAATGCTGCTTTTTCTATCGCCAAAACAATTGTGAAGTGATCATGTTTTTAACGTTCCCGTAGGGCTGAAGTTTCCCCACTGAGTCTAAGTGTAGCGCACTCGGTACCTGGATTCGAGCGGGTATGCTAAGGCAAGCTGAACCGCAGTTTTTGCTGTGTTTGCGGGGACGATTATTCTAAGAATACAGCTGAGCTTTGAAGAGCCTGTCGTTGCATTTTTCCTCATGCTGTACGTAAAGCTGTAAGCTTAATACTTAAAGCTGGTTTCATGTAGAAACACGCCAGTCTTGGCACTAGAGCATCTTAGGCGGTTGTTGGGAGGGCTCTCTCCACGTGGAGGGGCTCATCGGTCGTTAATATAGCCAATCAGTTCCATATATCCCGCATTATTAAATAGAGTTTTGTATACATGAAGTCCAACCCATATTTCCAAGCATTGTAACAGAACGGAAAAATTATCACAAGCGACATCGGTCGAAGAACTGAAAGTCATCCCTCTAGTCCCTACTGTCGCAATACATAGCTACCTAATTTTCATCAGGTCATAATTCACGCATCCATGCCCTCAAATATCTGAAGCTGCCGATATATTCTCTCCAAAACCTTGGCCGTTCCATCATTTTGTACCTCCAACTTCCTCAAGTAACAACTGCCAACCTCATTGTGAACCTCACCATCAAAATCACAAAAATCCTCACTTACCTACTTCTTAACCGAATCCTCCAGCAGCTTTCCTAGAAAATTTAACGCCTTGGATAATGTTTTTATGGCTTGGATATTGTGGTTATAAACAGCAAATGGACATAGGCGTAATCAGCTATATATCCTTGATATCGCAGACTGCAGTTGAACTGTTTAGACAATTCCATACTATACTATATTATATCATGCTTGATTAAAGGGATGAGTGTGTTTATACTTTTGTCCTCAACTTGAATACCCATGAGTTTCAATAAATCTCAATGCCCTGTGATGGGAGACTTGTGTTTAATGGATAAGTATAGAGAATTTAGTGTCGGTTTTAGAAAGATTAAGGCTAAAGGATATTGAGATGTATGATTTTGGTGTTTGTGTTACTATGGCGATATGGAATTGTGTAGTAAGAATTGTACAGAAATTATAAGATAAGAGGAAGCTGGATGTGGGAGGCGAGATTGGTGGGGAATGATGTATATAAGGAGACTGGACAAGAAATATGGGAAGATGGAGATATATAGGAAGATGTATGAAATTTCAATTGGACTGAAGGATCAGAGGGTCTGAAGAATATTATTTTGAGAAGAAGATGATGACATACCGACCTCCCAACCGTATAGCCAGTTTACCGGGTAAAATCGTAAATCAGGTAAACTGAACTGACAATACACAGTTAATTGGTACAGTGCTGGTGTCCCGGATACACAGTTTGTTCAGTTTTGAGGGGTCCATAGAACCAGGTAACTGCAATGCACTGATTCAACGGACTCCATAAATACAAACCAGTTTAACCACATCAGGAACCAGTGCATGAAGGAATAAATAATGTATTTAACCTCGTTTGAACCTACCGCTGGCCGAGCCTGCCAGTGTACCAACCCTCCTCATTTCACCAGCTTCTGATAACCAAATTTCCCAAACTTGACAATGGCGGTGAACATGCTCTCAGTTCCCGCGATGACTGCCGAGTCTGAGCTGCTGTTTTCCGAATGCAAGTAGATTATTATATCGGACCACCATTCAATGCGGGCAGATACCCTGGAGGCCATGGATGGGCTTCAGAGCTTCAATTATAGGTGTCAGTTGTAATTTCTGGCGACCCAGTTAGGATGGAATTTTGTTATGTATGCACTGAATAATATGTATTGCCCCTTCAAAAACTAGTTCCTCTGGACAAACCAGTTTTCGCAGTTTTAAACAGTTCACCTGGTTTACCAAGCCTTGCAACAGTTCTCATAATCCAACAGTCCGTACGGTCCGTACAGTCTGTTTCGGCCGCCATTTGTAACTGGTTTGTACGACTGCGAGGTCTGATGATACAGGCAAGAATCGAAGTTCTAAAGGTGAGTTGGAGTTTGGTTACCGATCTTGGTGATCGGTGGTTAGGTGAAGGTTGGTATCGTAGGACGTCACTCGGTATACACGATGATTAAGATCACCACGAGCTAGCAAAGAGTGAAATTCGGAGACGTCTTTATGGCAGAGTAGAAGAAAGGGGTGCTTTAATAGGCGGTTCTGACTACGAGGACAGGATATCCGATTTCTTTTTGTCCCGTGGGAGTCTTATAGACCTCGATTGGTGTATGATGAAAATGTAAATATAGATGTAAATGAGGACATGGGTTATTGGGGGGTATAACTAGAAGTCTAGACAAGAGTGACGGGGTTTTGATTTCATTTGTTTCGTAAATACTTTCTGAGCCTTGATTAGTGTACGGGTAGCTAGAGAAATATCTGAATAAAGAAAAGATGTAATGTTACCAGAAACCAAATTATTGGAATCATCTCCGAGCCATGTTGACGCTGAAGATACTCTATGTACCGATAACTCATAACCAGTTGATGCAACAATTCCACTATCATGAGACGACATGGCAGTATACCATCTGCATCCAACAAGGCCAATCTTTCATCCCCACTCCTAGCCGCAACAAGAAGATATTCAACGCTGCTTCGGCAGTAATATATGATTCCATATCAACACACCAATTCATCCACAATATGGAATACCATTACAGCATCCTCTGCATTCTCCCAAGTGCCAGGCGGCGATTCACCATTAGCATGACTTATCCAACCCCACTGTCCGGGGTCGATATTTACTACATATATATCTCATCATGACCAAGACGGATTATTCCTGATCCTAGAAACGGCGTCGATATCTGCTATCCGCTACGGCCTAGATGATGTGATAAATCCATTCTAGAAATCGAGAAGCTGGTAGTTCCACTAATGGGTGACTTTCGAATCTAACAACTTCCACAGGCCTGGAAATATCGACGCATAAACGGTCTCCAGGTAAGTATGGAAAAAAATACCACGCCGTTGCGTTATTAAATATAAGCAAGAGCAAGAGAAAGAGGGAAATGAAGTAAGAAGAGAATAGAAACATCTTCTCAATTCAAGATACGACAAACCTCCAAACCTCAATTATCAACAAATTCCCACCACACCCCAAGATACCCCTACCCCAAACGGCAAGACTTACCTCCTCCGAAGTCAACAGCCGAAAGTTTCAAGTCAAGCAGTCAAGAGTGATTGTGAATAACCCAATATAAAGAGGCGACATACCACTGTCGCGTTTGGAATGAGACAAGACTAAGTGCAGGAGGATCATAGAGTTTTCAGTGGGGGTTTTCTTTTGGCTGCGTTGGTTTTATTGATGGGTTAGTTTTATTGATGGGTTAGATTTATCATGGGTTAGATTTATTGATGGGTTAGTTTTATCATGGGTTAGTTTTACTGATGGGTTAGATTTATTTACAGAAACCATGATACATACATGTAGTAATGATATCAATATCGATACATATCACCAAATATCTATCCTGCTTATATGAAATCCCATTCACTACAAGTTCCACAATAATGACAATAAAAAAAAAAAAAAAAAAAAAACAGACAACAGACAACAGACAACAGACAACAGACAACAGACAACAGACAACAATACCAATCTCAAACCCAAAAAGTCACTACAGAATCCTAACTCCCAACTCTCAATGTTCTTCTGTTCCTTTCCATCATACCTTACAATATCCATTCCAATCGATAACCTTCAAGCCTCAGTGACCAGCTTCCAGGCCTCAAATCAATGCCCTTCAAGGTTTACTACCCCCCCCATCCCCCTCCAGAATTTCCACCTATTAGTCGACTATTTCATTATTTTCTTATGGTATAGTATAGTATAACATGGCATGGTATGGTATATGTAGCTATCCATTCATAACGATAATACCATATTCCATTTCCATCACCTCATCATCTCATCATCTCATCATTTCCGCAACCTATCAATTTCAGCTAGAGAAATATAGAGAAATATAGCTCAATATAGCTCAATATAGCTCAATAAAATCCCGAATTACCTCTTTCTATTTTTTTTCTACTCATACTCCTACTCCTACTCATACTCCCCCTCCTACTCTCAACCAACACAAGACAATTCCTATTTCATCACACATACCTAAACATAATCAACCACGACATCCCTCTCACGCACAGAAACCTCAAAACTTCACAATCCAAAGATCCTAAAATTTCTAAACCCCATTCCTTGAATAAAAGAAAAAGCACCCCTCATTTAATCCTCCTAAGAAATACAAGATATTTCAAATTCCATGCTTTTGGATGTTAAAGATATAAATTACAACGCTCTCCAGATGATAAAGAGATTGAACACTCCCCATCCCCCCCCATCCCCCCCCATCCCCCACCATCCCCCCCCATCCCCCACCATCCCCCCCCATCCCCCACCATCCCCCCCCATCCCCCACCATCCCCCACCATCCCCCACCATCCCCCACCATCCCCCACCATCCCCCACCATCCCCCACCATCCCCCACCATCCCCCACCATCCCCCCCCCATCCCCCCCACCCCCTCCCCCACATCCCACCGCCTACCGGAAAAAAATCTTATTCACGTCAACTAGAGCGGAGATTCCACATTCACATTTAAAATTAACATTCACCTAACAAATCCAAACCGAAATCCCAACGCCGACTATCCCGATCTCAACATCTTTTTTCCTCTCTCTCTGTCTCAACAAGAAAAAATCCCCCCCCCCCCCCCCCCCTCTCTAACCCCCCTCCCCCCCTCCCCCCGGCAATCAAACCATCCCAACCTTTCAACATCACTCGTAACCTTACGAAATTATTCATTGCTTCCATCCCGAAATACCTATCCAGATTACTGAAACAACAAATTCGCAGCCATCTCCAAATTTCCCCCGGTAGCATTAAGAGCGCCTACCGCTTCCTCTCTCGAGAACCCCAAACTAACCAACTGCTGTATCCCCTCCTCAGGGTACTGTTGCTGTGTCTGCGCTGGTTGCTGTTGAGCAGAACTTGCCTGATGGGCCTGTTGCGCCTGAGGAATATCCCTAAACCCTGCAGCAGTACCTGTATGTGGGGGTTCCACGACCGCTCCCGTGCTCCCAGAGATCTTAGCTCCCTGGGGTCCATCAACAGTTTCCTCCTCCTCCTCCCCAAATCCTCTAGGAATTTCACTCTCGCCCAAAAAGTCGACCGACACATCCTGAATTACCAAGCATCCCTTTTTAAGATCTAATGTAGCCTGGTGACGTTTCAACATATCGAGGCCTAGTAATAGATCTACGGATTTTCCTTCCATGACTGTGAAACTGCAGGGAAGATGGAGGTTGCCAATTTTAATTTGTGCGGAGTGGACACGGCCGAGAATACGGGCTGTACCAACTCCCCGGGCGATACCGGCGTATCGGGAGTCGATTAGACGCATGATACCGCAACGGGAGGCACAGTCGGGGGACATGATGGTGGCTTGGGCGCCGGAATCGACGAAGGCTTTTACGGCGATGCCGTTGACTTCAACGGGGATGTAGAGCATGGTTACGTTGCCGAAGGCTGGGAGGGGTTAGTTATGGCCCTGTTTGGACGGGGTTGGAAAAGAGGGGGAGCTACACTCAGGGTGGTGTTCTAGAGCCGATTGAAGGTTTTCCATAACTTGTTCTTGCCGGATGAGCTCCTCGATCTTTTGCTGAGCTTCGATATTGAAGGGGTCATCATTAAGAAGAGCCTAACAAGCTTCGTCAGCAGTGGTTCAGAGTACAAAGCTATGGTTTATTCAACGTACAATTTCTCTCTGTTTTTCGCGTTCCGCCTCTCTTCTCTGCTGCTCCATCTGCGCCAACAGCGTCCTGAATCGCTCGGGATCATTAAGTGCATTGGCAAGCTCAGGATTAGAGCTTCTAAGCTGTTCCTGAAGCTGCGGGTTGCCAATAGCTTGTAATCGGATCATTTCACTATCATATTGACCCTGCTGAGACTGGTGCTGAGCTCGTTGTTGCTGCGCAGGCTGTCGAGGGGGTACAGGTGGCGCGGGTGTGTGAACTGCTATCAGGTCGTTGTCGTGGATGTTGTAGTCTTTTAAGGTCTTGTTTTTGTCGTCGAGGAGCTGGCCGTTGTGGTAGAGGTTGAAACGCGAGTTGGAGGAGTCTTCGAGCATCATAGATACAGCTGCGGTCATCTGTTCTAATGTCATGTCCTCTGGTAACTCCAGATTGAACATTACGTCCTGTACGGTTACAGAGAAGGTGATTTGCCTGGTAGTTGTTAGCTATGTCCGCTCTTGTACCGCTTCAACATTGCTCTTTGAAGCTCTCGAAGCCGCTGGTTGTGAAGCTTGGTGGGGGTAGTACATTATTGCGGATTGTATTTCGATGGTCGTCGTTAACTGCGGTATCTGTATTCTGCGGGTTCACGCTCGATGATGATATCGATAAATGACGGTGGGGGGGTTGTCGTTGATTGCAGTCGCTTGGTAGGTCTGGTGGTATCTATACTTGGCTTGCTTGCGCCTGTTCTTTGGCACGTTCTCACGTCAATCCTCCCGTCTTGGCGAGGGTTCTGGCACCAGTCTGCAGCTGTTTCCAAATGGGTATCATTTCGACCATTTGGCACGCTTCGGACTGCCTGGACGGTTTGCGCGTACAGTTACTGACGTGAAAAGCGCGGTTTCTCAGCTGCGGGGTGCAGGTGCGGGGTGGGGGGGAGGGATACGTCATTGAGTTGTTGCAGAGTGAGATGAGGCGACAGGTGCAATTTGAGAGATAATTGATATTCATCAGCAGGAAGAGAGGTTGATCATCATAGTGGATGGTTTTATTTTTATCAGATGAATTGATATGAATATTTTTATGTATGAGAGAATTTGTTGTTTAGTGGACACACGCGGTGATGATACATATCTCGCTCAATGCAGTGTCTAAGTTAGGATCATCGTGAAGGGACATAGACGAAGCTTTAACGTGCCACCAAGGCACCATCGGGACCGGGATAGGGTTTCCCCGTCAGACAGTCTGTTGTCCCTTTTTCTGCGGCGTGCTGCAGGTCAGGAATCAACTGGAAAGGCGGCTAGACGGCGAAGGAGCTGTCAATACCGGGAATGGAAATAGTGAATTTGGCTAAAGAACACGTTTATGTTTGACATCATGAAATGGAATGGATATCGTCATTGTTGACAAATGGAACAGCCACGAGAATGAACAAGCGAACTTTTGGAGTGACTCAGTCCAAGGCAGAAATTAGAAACAGGCAAGATTTGCAAGGAATGGATAAACACAGGAGGGGGATGTGTCTGCGACGTGAGATAGTAATTGGTATGATGATAATGAAAAGACTGCAAGAGGGGATCTTTCGAAGGAAAATAATTACCATACGAATATTCTTTTCGAAAATTGAGGTATATTCTCCTCATCTACACTCAACAATTTCCATCTTTGTATCTGTAATTAACTTCTTGCTCCCTCCAGCCAAGCAACGATGACGCTGATGCACACCGGAAAAAGTTCATCCATCCTCCCGCGTGGTTTTTCGGCCCTCCTTCTACCTTGTGCAGATCACACATCATACATGTGGTGCATACATATACAAATACATACATGCGTACATATATAGAGACATGCATACATGCACACGTACTTACATACTTACATACTTACTTACAGGTGCGGGGTTGTCAGTCTGGCTACCACACGGAATTTTATATCAACTCGTATTAATACGCGGTTACCATTCTGTGCCCATCTACCAAAAGCACGAAGAGAAATCCTGTGTTTCTGTCTATGAGGATCAGAAGTAGCCCATTGATACTGTGCTATCCCTTTTCAGAAGTACATTATGGAGTGATAGGGAATAAAAATTTCGATGAATTGACAATTGATACGATAGTGCTCCGATCTCAATTGTCAACTTCGGAGGAAGTATATTAAACGTCAATCGTGAGTGGAGAGGTTTCCTGTCTCTGCAGCCGCTGAATTAGCGATATCCACCCACCACAAGCCAATCTTAGGCTTGGCATCGCTGATAGACGCCGGAGAGACACCCTCCGCTTCTCTATACATCACAGCATCTCCACCTCCATAAAACAGATCACATTTTTCATTCTTCTCCTCAAAGAGTCTTCCAATCGAGCAATGACTGCTTGACGCCTTCTCGTAAAGTCCGGTCAGTCACCATCCCCATCACGCCGTTTATGCTCTGAAAGATGAATTTGGCTGGTGTTTGGACATGTCGCCTCTGAGCCCCAAGACGAACTGGACATGTCAATTTCACTCTGAACCTCAAGACGAATCGGCTTCACTCTGCTCATCTCCCCGAACATGCGGGGCACAACCCACCAGCGCGCTGTTTCTTCCCCGCGTCTATCCTCAGTTTGTGATCGCGTTTTTTGTGCAACCTCGGATGGCTCGCATTAAAATTTTCGTTTGGCACACTATGACGCTCGAATCAATGGCCTAACGAGGGATAGTGGATAGCGGGGGGACCAGACTCTGCTAGCTAGGAATTGTTATGTCAGGGTCCCGCAGCACGGGACAAAACAGCAGAAACAGGCGTACAACAAATCGGCTTCAACAGCCATCTGTTTCCCTGAAAGAGGCGCATCCTCGACAGACGACGACCGCAACAAAATATGAAGTCGTCCGTCAGGAAAGCCGTCCTCAATGGCAGCGTTGTTGGTCGGCCACAAGTATTAGGTGTACGTGATGACTTTTGTCCCCGCAACATGGATACCAACCAGGTAACTGACTCACAGCTCTCAATAGCTCCCAGTGACAGGCACACACTCAAACAGACGATCTCACTCGAGCGACAATTCCAGTAACGATAAAGAAGACTGGACCAATCGAGTACCTTACCTTGCCTCCTCCGCCGTCTACATGCAAAGCCTGACAACGCCTAGGACTTTTACCTTTCTGTTCTGCGGTCGACAGCCAGTAAACGAGAAGCGCGTAGCTATCTCTCCCGCTTCACACCCTCTGTGAGCCTTCCATACCTTGGACGCCCAGCCAAACCGACCCCTCGAGTTGATTCTACTCCCCGCCCAGAGCGGCATGAACGCCAGCTTCCCGCTGTCCCCAACCTATCCGGCAACATCCTCCCAACACCGTCAATCCTATCTGACGAAGAGCCGGAAACCATTCACTTGGCTCTGGTAAAAATCAGAGATTTAAGCAGTATCACCGAGCACACCCTTCATGGCGTAGGCCGAACCCTAGGGCAGCTACAACGACTCGGCCTCAGCATTGCCGTCGTTCTCGACGACCCCCCAACATCTGATTGGCACAGCCCAGATGCAACCAACCGTATCTTGAAAGCTATTGAAACCTACGGTGGTAAAGCCCGCATAGTCGACGGTGCCCTCGCAAACCATGGTTCCGATGTCTCCGTCTCCATTCCACAGCTAATCCTAGCACCTCTCGAGCGTGGTGTAATTCCAATACTGGCTCCCACGGCATATAATGAAACCCTCAAACTCGTCTACACCGACGCCAACGACATTGTAGACGCCTTAGTTTCGATCATCCCCTCTGGAAAAATCAGTCTCGACCGACTCCTCTTCCTTGATCCCGCCGGTGGAATCCCCGCCCCAGACCGTCCCAACGGCGCTCATGTCTTCGTCAACATCCAGCAAGAATTCGGGTCCATATCCGCAGCGTTGGAAAAAGACGGACACGCCCACCATCGCCGAGCATTGGAAACTATGAGAAAAGCATTGGCCCAGCTTCCTCCTACAAGTTCTGGACTTATCACCACTCCTATTGCAGCCGCTGCTACTACCAAAACTAGGAATCCGCTGATCCATAATTTGTTAACCGATAAACCTGCCTTCTCCTCTTCCCTACCAACCGCTACATCCCCTCTCACTCAAACCACACTACTAAAACATGGAACCCCGCTGAAGATCTTCCCCTCTGGAACCAACCTCAGCGACCCCTCTATCGACCTCCCCAAGCTCGTAGCCCTAATCGAAGACTCCTTCGGAAAACGGCTAGATGTAGAACATTATCTCAAGCGGGTAGATAAACATATCGCCGGATTAATAATAGCAGGGGATTACGACGGAGCAGCGATTGTGACTTGGGAATATCCGCAGAGTGGAGGGGATAGGGTGTGTTATTTGGATAAGTTTGCGGTTGCGAGGAGAGCTCAGGGACAGGGTGGTGTAGCCGATGTGGTTTTTAAGGCCATGGTTTGTCTATTTGAGGATACTGAGGGGATTGTTTGGAGGAGTAGGAGGGAGAATGTCGTGAATAAATGGGTGAGTTGCAAATATCCTTTTTTGATAGTGGGGGCGGGGGTGAGGGGCGGTTGGGTTGGAGCGTTGTAGAAGGAGAGTTGGTCGAGGGAAAACGATGCTAACAGAAAACTGTAAACAGTACTTCGAACGCGCAAGAGGAACCTGGAAAATCCCCAAACAACCAAATGATCACGTGGAATGGACTATGTTTTGGACTACTAGCAATGTAGAGACTAGCTTGAAACGTATGAAGGAGTATGAGGAGGTTTGTAAGACTATTGAACCTAGTTTAAGGGAGGTATTGAGGCGGTAGGTGATAAGTGGGGGGACGGGGGGTTGAGTGCTTGGAAAAGTGGCCATCAGGCAAGGAGATGGGTGGACAGGAGAAATGCGCATGGAATCAGGAATCAAAAATTAGGGATGAGGAGTTTGATACGAATGGATAGTGAAGTATTTACCAAAATTGGGGGTAGTTTTTGTGTTTTGTAACATTTGTTTGTAACCTATGTCTGTTTGTTTGTAACTTTTGTTGAAGTGCCTGACGTGGAATGGTATATGGTACATATCTCGTACTTCATAGGTGCTTTGGGTGCTTTGGGTGCTTTGGGTGCTTTGGGTGCTTTGGGTGCTTTGGGTGCTTTGGGTGCTTTGGGTGCTTTGGGTGCTTTGGGTGCTTTGGGTGCTTTGGGTGCTTTGGGTGCTTTGGGTGCTTTGGGTGCTTTGGGTGCTTTGGGTGCTTTGGGTGCTTTGGGTGCTTTGGGTGCTTTGGGTGCTTTGGGTGCTTTGGGTGCTTTGGGTGTCACACCCTAAAATGTGTGAGGATAGAATTGGTATCATATATAACGCAATGGAGAATATGGCAAACTCGACAGAGAATGAATAGTCAGATTAGTATCCCGGGCCGGAACCCGCAGAGGAGCTCCGACAAGCCACGTCACGTGATTCGTGACTTTCCGATAGGACCTCACGAGGATCCCGGCCCGAGGCGTCGCAACTATTATTCAATGTCAGTTTGGGAGGATTCAGAAGAGAAGAGATTGGGGAACAGTTACCTCATGGGTGTCGACTTACCCTTGAGCAACTACGAACGACGCTGATGGAGAACGAAGACGAAGACGAAAGGACACCTCCTTATACTTGAGGAGTGTTCGGAAGTTCACGGCTACAAAGGGGTCTGCATCGGAAGAGAGTTCCAAGGATGTGCAGAGCGGTGCGACGAAATCATCCGGTGTTACTTAGTTGGGTGAATGGTCAGCCAGGAAGACAAGGCAGAGTCTAGTCGGCAAACAGGAGTGGGGCTATGGACAAGGGTCAAGATTGCTAAGGCATGAGACGACGTCCATAAGCATGCAACCCTCTCAAGGAAACTGTTTGGTGGAACCGATATGACGCGCCCTTAGGCTATTGACTACCAACCAAGGAACAGCTCGGCGTTTGCATCCACACCAGGGTGTGGCTGCGCGCAAGTGCGCGCAGGTGGAGCCATAATGACATCACACAGGAATGTGTCGGAGTGATCCACTCCGGTAGGGCATGGATGCCTTATGATGTCAGATTCCTCCATTTGCAATCGAGATTCTCCAGGGAGATCTATGATAGCACGACTCACAAGATAAATGACTCACATGTTATTTGTCAGAGGAGTTCATGCATTATGCAGTCAAGCGGAGTTGCCCTCCCATATGACTCATAACCCTGACACCTGATTGGAAGGTGTGGTAGTACAGAGAGGAATGTCAAGGATTAGTCTGACGATAGCAAGCATTATGCAAGCAAGTAATCAATATGATTACGCACTTCGTATGATGCAATCTATCAGCAGATGCGTCTCAGAAATGACTCTTGTCTTATCTCCTAGGCTCAGTTTGGAAATTGGTTCCCTAGGAAGTCTGGGCGAACTTGTAGACGAAAGTCTATAAAAGAGCCTTTGTCTTCCCTCTCTCTCCTCCATCATCAACCATTTGATCCTCTACGCGACGATACCTATTATCACCAACGAATACCTCCGAAGACAACCCTTAAGTTTATTCCGCCTGTGATCGATTAATTCTCTTCCTAGCTTTATCTTTGGATAAGCTCTATTAGTTCTTGGGAACGAAGTGTCTGTCTGTTCTTGGGAACGAAGTGTCTGTTAACACTGAGGACGAAGCACTAGAGATACAATCGGATAAGCCTCTGCATAGTCGAAGCTGTGCCCAGGTTCACACTATAAACTTAAGGCTACAAGCTACCAAGTTTATTAATCGATACGATAACGAAAAGACCCTCTTCTAGGGCAAGCAAGATCAATTTCACAAAGCACCTACTACTCAGCAATGTCCTCCTACCGCAGAATCACTGCATCCACGGCAGCCCGTCACGATGACGATGTTTCCATGGGAGATATGGTGGAAGTCCATCGCCCTCAATCATGGGACCAACTCTCTGCAGCTGGTAAAGCTGTAGTTCGCCAGGGAACCACTGTCAGCAGGGACCAGCTTCCAGAATGGTTCGTCAAGATGGTGGACAGGATGGAGACAACTGAACAAGATGTGCAGGCATTGATTGAAGCCCTGAAGAAAGAAGGAGTTTCTGTACAGACCGATATGCAAAACGTCAAGAATCTGTACCAAGAAATGTCAGGCATTATGCAAAATGCCTACGATGTTGTTATTCGACAAGGCGACATCGACAGAGAACTCAACCAAACGGCCATTGTTAGACTCATCCAGTCAAGCAATGAATTCAGTTCTCAGGTTTGGAACGCCCTTGGTGAACTAGCCACGGACGCTCAAGAAAAGCAAACAGCCAACCATCAGGCTGTTCAACAACTCAACATTGGTGTACAAATCATCAATGATTACCTCCAAGGATTCTCCAACCATCAACAAGGATGGAACTTCGGTGTTGAAGGCTGGGCAGCCACAAAGAACCAGGCTGACCAACAAAGGGACGAGCAAATCCGTCTTTTAGCCCACAATGAGCAAGAACAGCAACGAAGGCTTTTGGAGTACGAGACAGAGAGGGAAAATGAGAAGAAGGAGATCATCGATAAGGTCATTCAAAGGGTCATGGACATGACAGCCAATAATCAACCTATCGATGCACAGTCACTTGCGGATGCGGTACAGGACGAACCCCAACGCAGAACTGTCTCCCCGAGCATTTTTCAGGTGGCAGTAGACACAAATCTACCACCCTCTAGAAACGACACACCCCCTCCAGCAGCAGGAGGAAATGGAGGACGAGGCAATGGCCCTCCAAGAAGAAGGGTTACCATTCCCCATCCTGAGCCCTCCGATGATGGTCAAGGAAGACCCGGACAGCCAGAAAGGCCCCCTCGCCAAAAGACTAGAGAAGAAAGAGAAGCTGAGGAGGATGCAACAAGATTCCTCACTTCTATTATCGACAAGATCCAAGGACCCAGAGATGCACCAAAGAGACCCAAGATGCCAGAACTCAAGGCACCTCAATTTTTCTCAGGAAAAGACAAGACTCTGCTTAGGGCCTGGTGGATGTCAGTACAGGATTACGTGGAAACATATGCCACATCCTGGCCTGATGAAGATGCGCAGGTTAAGTGGGTTGGTAGTCTATTCACCCACAAGGCTTTAGCATGGCACCAGGAGCGCAGGAAGTCTATTCAGAAACAGAAATTAAAGGATACTTGGGCTGCATTTTCCAGTGCATTTGAGACAAGGTTCGAAGATAAGAGGGAGGCTCAGAAGGATGTCAAACGCATTACAGAACTACAATACGATGGTGATATCGATGATTATATCACTAAGTTGGAGGATCTGAATATGCGCGTTGGAGCACTGGGCCCTATGTTTAGGAATGTGATATGGGAAGCTATGACACCAGCTATCAAGAAGATGGTTTACCAACGGTGTGGAGAGGTTCCCAATGATGATGTTGCCCTGATTCATGCAGTCAAAGAAGCTGCACATGTTGTGGAAGGCTTGAATGAAGAATTGGGGTATACGAAGAAAAAGACCTTAGAAGTGCGTGGGGAACGCAAGGATAAAGGGAAAGAAAGGGAAGCTGCTCGCCCACGTGAGGTGCAGCAGAAGGACCGAAAGGTTAAGGATAAGGGATCTAAGAAGGAATTTGCTGGGAAAAAGGACAGGAAGTCAGATAAACCGGCGGTTTATGCCTCAGGAAGGGAGGCTTTGCAAGGAGTACCCCAAGCCGAAATCGACAAACACAAGAAAGATAAGGCTGAATGTTGGCGATGTGGTCGTGCTGGTCATAGAATGTACGACTGCTATGCAAAGAAGACAGTTGGGGGAACTGACCTGGCAAAGGATGGAAAGGTAGCTTCTTCAGGAAAGAGGAAGCGGGATGATGAAGATCATGAAGAAGGGCATGAACAAGAAAAGCCCAAGGAAGCCAAGAAGGCGAAGACTGCTGCAGTAAGGCAAGATGAGGAAGACACTCATATGTCCGATGCGCAACCAAGGATTTGGGAAATGGAGGATGAGGAAGTCATTGATTCGGATTTTTAGAGTCCTCTAGGGAAGCGTCACCCGAGGAGGATGGATATGAAGACGCAGTAATAGGGAAATGCGCAGGAATAAAAAGGAAATCAATGGACAGCCTTCTGTCGACCAGGACTAAGAGTCGACGAAAAGACAATGGAGCAGCTATTCCGGTTACCCAGGAATCAGCTCCCACTCCTCCTCACCATGGACCAAGACCAATTATCAACATGGTTCTCAACTGGTCCAAGAATCAACAACGCACAGTTAGAGTCCTTCTTGATACAGGATCTACTGCTGCTCTCCTGGACAAAGCCTTTGTCCAGAAATACAAAATCCCAACCGTTAAGAGAGACACCCCTTTACAAATCCGCAACTTTAACAATGAAATAGTTGCTGGAGCAGGTGAAGTCTTTACGGTTCCCTTTATATTGCAGCATAAGAAACACTTCGCTGCAGAATCTTTCGAAGTCGCTCCACTAGATAGTGACTGCGATGTCATCCTGCCTTATTGGTGGATGGCACTACATCAGCCCTGCAACCTTTGGGGAGATCAAGACAAAATCTCCTTTACATCCTCACGTTGCAAAGAAAAATGTACAAAGGCACAAGCCAGTGCCTTCTCACTCAAAGTCGATAAACATGTCCTCGACCATCCAGAAGCCTTAGTCTTAGGCCACATCTCATCTGTATCCACCAAAGAGGAATTATCTGAGGCCCTTCAGCAAGTCCCAGAGAAATTCCGCGGCTGGATCAACATTATGACAAAGGAAGCTGCAGATAGGCTTCCTGATCACAAACCCTACGACCATGCGATTGACCTAGTTGAAGGCGAAAAGCCTCCTTGGGGACCTGTCTATGCTCTCAACGAAGTTGAGCTAGAGACACTTAGAGAATGGTTGAAGGATATGCTGCGTACTGGTAAAATCAGACCTTCCAAGTCACCAGCAGCAGCTCCTATTCTCTTTGTCCCGAAGCCTCATGGCAGAGGTCTACGGTTATGTGTTGATTACCGGGGCATCAACAAAATTACAATTGCCAACCGGTACCCACTCCCACTCATGTCAGAATTACAAGACAGAGTTAGAGGAGCAAAAATATTTACGAAAATGGACCTCAAGAATGGATATCATCTCATCAGAATAAAAGAAGGAGATGAATGGAAAACGGCCTTTCGATGCCGATATGGATTATATGAATTTTCGGTTATGCCTTTTGGCTTGAGCAATGCCCCAGCCACATTCCAAGATATGATGAATCATATCTTTAGAGACATGTTGGATCAGGGAGTAATTGCGTATATTGATGATGTTCTCATATATGCTGAGACAGAGGAAGAACACGACAAATTGGTTAAGGAAGTGTTAAAAAGATTGGAAGAAAATGGGCTGGTTATCTCTCCGGAAAAATGTGTTTGGGGACAAAACAGAGTGGAATTTCTGGGTTATATTATCAGCGAAAATGGCATTGAAATGGCAAAGGACAAGGTACAAACAGTCCTGGTATGGGAACCCCCAAAATCCTTGAAAGAAACACAGGGCTTTCTTGGATTCGCAAACTTCTATCGCAGATTCATCAAGGACTTCTCCAAAATATGTCGACCTCTCACAGAATCAACAAAGGGCGATGCGAAGAAATGGGAATGGACTGTTGCTATGGAACTAGCATTTGATGAGCTCAAAAGTCGTTTCACTACTGCACCAATCTTAAGTCATTTTGACCCAAGACAGGTTTGCATTGTTGAAACAGATGCTTCAGATTTTGCTTTAGGCGCAGTTCTATCCCAGAAGGGGGAAGATGGAAAGTTGCACCCCATTGCTTTCCACTCAAGAAAATTCACTCCTGCTGAGATTAACTATGAGATCCATGACAAAGAGCTGTTGGCTATTGTGGACTCATTTAAAGTATGGAGACGATATCTTGAGGGAGCAATGCACACTGTCCAAGTTTACAGCGACCACCAAAACCTTGAGTACTTTACAACAACAAAAGTACTCAATCGACGTCAAGCTAGATGGGCTCAAGAGCTTGCTGGCGTTGACTTTAAGATTTTTTATAGACCTGGGGTTAAAAATGGGAAACCTGATGCTCTATCTAGGCGTCCGGAGTTCCGACCTGAAAAGGGGGGAGGTGAAGATCAGCCGATTACGACGATCCTGCATAAGAGTCATTTTGCATCCATTTCGTCAATCAGCAGTGCTGGAGAAGGAACATCATTTATTATTTCTTCAGCACGTCTCTCCTCTATTCCTTTTATTAAATGGTCAGAAGAATTCTTGAAGATGGTAAAGGAAGCTGGTAAGCTGGATGAGATTTACGTGGAGGCAACAAAGAAAATTAAGGAACCATTGACGATAGATAATGGCATAGTCTATCGAAAGGAAAAACTATGGGTACCAAAGGATTTGGTAAAGACAGTTCTGGAATCTGAACATGACTCGAAAATTGCAGGTCACTTCGGACAGGACAAAACAATTGAATTAATACGAAGGAACTTCTGGTGGCCAAGAATGGAAGAACAAATAATAACTTATGTAAAGAGTTGTATGGAATGTCAAAAGGACAAAAAGGCACGGCACCTCAAGTACGGATTACTTCAACCTTTGGAACTACCCTATGCCCCATGGCAATCAATCGCCATGGACTTTATCACCGACCTACCAGAATCCAATGGATGCGATCAACTATGGGTAATAGTTGACAGATTCTCTAAGATGGCCCACTTCATACCACTGCAAAAAGCTGGCAAGACAACTGCAGACCTTGTTAGAATCTTTGCGAAGGAAATTTGGAAGTTACATGGGCTACCTACGGATATTGTGTCGGACAGAGACTCCAGGTTTACAAGCACCACCTGGAAAGCATTTCTTGGGACACTAGCAATCAAACCTAGAATGTCCACAGCGTTCCACCCTCAAACAGATGGACAGACGGAACGACTTAACCAGACAATTGAAGCATACCTCCGCTCCTTTGTCAATCATGAGATGAATGATTGGGTTGATCTATTGCCAATGGCTGAGTTCGCTTACAACAACTCAGTAACCAGCGCTACAGGACTATCACCTTTTTATGCGAATTACGGTTACAACCCCATTGCCAGCAATCCCATTCCAACAGCTGTGCAAAACCCTGCCAGCAAAGCATACGCTCATTGGATGCATACAGTGCATGAAGGTGCTAAGTCAGCATTACAGAAGGCACAAGAAAGAATGAAGAAGTATGCAGACCTTCAGCGAAAGGAGGCCCCTACTTACCAAGTTGGAGACTTGGTTATGCTCGATGGACGACACATAAAAACAAGACGCCCATCACACAAATTGGATCACAAATTACATGGTCCATTCCAAATCGAAAAGGTCATATCCCCAACAGCAATACGTCTCACCTTACCAAGGAGATGGAAGATTCACAACGTCTTCCACACTTCCCTACTGGAGCCCTTCCACACTGGAACCAGAGCTCCACCAGACCCAAACAAAATTCTCCGGGAAGCAGACGATGTTGAGGGAAGCGAGGAGTACGACATAGACGAAATTATGAGCAGCTACAAATCAGGCAGCAGAGTACTTTACCTCGTCAAATGGCTAGGGTGGCCCAACAAGAAAGACTGGACGGCAGAACCCTTCGACAACTTTTCAGTAGGAGGTCAGGAGAAGCTAAGAGATTTCCATCTCAAGTATCCTGATTCTCCGAGGGACTACCGACTCAAAGACTAATGCTTGATGTTTTTCCCATGTGGTTTTCATCAGGTAGAGTTGGTAGTAGGATGTAGGGGCTGGAGGACTACATCCAAAATTGATCACTTAAGTCACTAGGCTACGGCGTGGTGCGATCACAGAAAGATGAACTACGAGCTTCGGGACGAAGCTTGAACAGGGGAGAGGTGGTGTCACACCCTAAAATGTGTGAGGATAGAATTGGTATCATATATAACGCAATGGAGAATATGGCAAACTCGACAGAGAATGAATAGTCAGATTAGTATCCCGGGCCGGAACCCGCAGAGGAGCTCCGACAAGCCACGTCACGTGATTCGTGACTTTCCGATAGGACCTCACGAGGATCCCGGCCCGAGGCGTCGCAACTATTATTCAATGTCAGTTTGGGAGGATTCAGAAGAGAAGAGATTGGGGAACAGTTACCTCATGGGTGTCGACTTACCCTTGAGCAACTACGAACGACGCTGATGGAGAACGAAGACGAAGACGAAAGGACACCTCCTTATACTTGAGGAGTGTTCGGAAGTTCACGGCTACAAAGGGGTCTGCATCGGAAGAGAGTTCCAAGGATGTGCAGAGCGGTGCGACGAAATCATCCGGTGTTACTTAGTTGGGTGAATGGTCAGCCAGGAAGACAAGGCAGAGTCTAGTCGGCAAACAGGAGTGGGGCTATGGACAAGGGTCAAGATTGCTAAGGCATGAGACGACGTCCATAAGCATGCAACCCTCTCAAGGAAACTGTTTGGTGGAACCGATATGACGCGCCCTTAGGCTATTGACTACCAACCAAGGAACAGCTCGGCGTTTGCATCCACACCAGGGTGTGGCTGCGCGCAAGTGCGCGCAGGTGGAGCCATAATGACATCACACAGGAATGTGTCGGAGTGATCCACTCCGGTAGGGCATGGATGCCTTATGATGTCAGATTCCTCCATTTGCAATCGAGATTCTCCAGGGAGATCTATGATAGCACGACTCACAAGATAAATGACTCACATGTTATTTGTCAGAGGAGTTCATGCATTATGCAGTCAAGCGGAGTTGCCCTCCCATATGACTCATAACCCTGACACCTGATTGGAAGGTGTGGTAGTACAGAGAGGAATGTCAAGGATTAGTCTGACGATAGCAAGCATTATGCAAGCAAGTAATCAATATGATTACGCACTTCGTATGATGCAATCTATCAGCAGATGCGTCTCAGAAATGACTCTTGTCTTATCTCCTAGGCTCAGTTTGGAAATTGGTTCCCTAGGAAGTCTGGGCGAACTTGTAGACGAAAGTCTATAAAAGAGCCTTTGTCTTCCCTCTCTCTCCTCCATCATCAACCATTTGATCCTCTACGCGACGATACCTATTATCACCAACGAATACCTCCGAAGACAACCCTTAAGTTTATTCCGCCTGTGATCGATTAATTCTCTTCCTAGCTTTATCTTTGGATAAGCTCTATTAGTTCTTGGGAACGAAGTGTCTGTCTGTTCTTGGGAACGAAGTGTCTGTTAACACTGAGGACGAAGCACTAGAGATACAATCGGATAAGCCTCTGCATAGTCGAAGCTGTGCCCAGGTTCACATTGGGTGCTTTGGGTGCTTTGGGTGCTTTGGGTGCTTTGGGTGCTTTGGGTGCTTTGGGTGCTTTGGGTGCTTTGGGTGCTTTGGGCTATGGGTGATCTGGGTTATGGGTGATCTGAGTTATGGTTGATCTGGGTTATGGGCAATCTGGGCTGTGGGCAATCTGGGCTATGGGTGATCTGGCTTATGTGTTGGATTGTGGGTTGTATTGTGGGTTGTATTGTGGGTTGTATTGTGGGTTGTATTGTGGGTTGTATTGTGGGTTGTATTGTGGGTTGTATTGTGGGTTGTATTGTGGGTTGTATTGTGGGTTGTATTGTGGGTTGTATTGTGGGTTGTATTGTGGGTTGTATTGTGGGTTGTATTGTGGGTTGTATTGTGGGTTGTATTGTGGGTTGTATTGTGGGTTGTATTGTGGGTTGTATTGTGGGTTGTATTGTGGGTTGTATTGTAGGTTGTATTGTGGGTTGTATTGTGGGTTGTATTGTGGGTTGTATTGTGGGTTGTATTGTGGGTTGTATTGTGGGTTGTATTGTGGGTTGTATTGTGAGTTGTATTGTGGGTTGTATTATGGGTTGTATTATCAAAGGATTGAGCAGATGATAGGGATTGGATAGTGGGCTTGCATAGTATGTAGGATACATTCTGATCTGTATATGTCACGGCTCAAGAATTATTACCTTCCCCCTCCTCGTCATTCATTCACCTATTATCATTCGCTTCATTATTCAGCACTCATTTCTTTATTTATTTCTATCATCCTTCGGTCTTCGATCATCACTCGTCACTCGCCTGGGTTAGGGTTACGCGCAATTCCCAAATTGTCAAAAATGTCACGTGACCTACGCCCAGGGTTAGGGGTCTGCTCGGATCCCTTTTTGAAAATTCCATACCTACAGTCTACCGATCATCTTAGGCCGCGTTTGGTTCGCCAACGGCCGTTAGGATTTACTAGTAAAATGACCGTTTGCGAGAGGTTGACCGTTTTGCAAACGGTTGGGGGTGTTTGGTTTGGCACCAACCGTTTCATTTTCCAGTCCCAAACGGTTGCAAACGGTTGCAAAAGGACCTCGCCAGCACCGTTTGCAACCGTTTGCGACTGACAAGATGCAACACAACCACCGAAAAAAATGAATCCGGAAGATGCCCTCGCACGGCGCAAAACAATACAACTAAAACGCCGTAAAATCGCCATTATTCTCGCCTTGTACGCACGTTTCTACCTTTTAAAGACGCCTGTCCGCACTTCCATTCACACTGGAGACATTTTCATGCGCGAAATCCTCGATGCCCATCCACGCCGAGCCCTCAAAGTCCTCAGGATGCCCGTCAGCACTTTTTTAGATGTGCGTCACGTTTGCTGCGTCTCTTCGTACTCTTGGGCGGCATTGTTGAGACCGGGAATTGATCTGTGCACTGGGGAAGTAAGTCTTCACGGTCAAAATTTGCAGCGGCGTTGAAGATGTTTGGTGGGGCGACAGGGGTCTCTGCATGGCAACAGACGGTCGCCCAACCAAACACCTTCTCAGCACAAAATCATAACGGTTGCTCCATGGTCCGACCGTTTTGACACCGTTTGCACCAAACGGCCATTGGCGAACCAAACGCGGCCTTATCCGATTGGATAAGATCGGTCACGTGTCTCTAATCAGTAGTAGATCAGTATGTACGTGGACTGGTCTACTAATGTCCGCACACGTGACTAGGGCTAGGGCACGATCATCTTATCGATAAGACAAGATCTAGTCATGTGACCTTATCAGTATTGCACCATCTTTCCAATCGCAGCTGATCCGGATTCACGTGACTAGGGTTAGGGTTGCACCCGCACGCACACAAACTAGGGTTAGGTTTGTGACCGTACACGCACAGCTAGGGTTAGGGTTACGGACGGACGCGCACAATCCGGGTTACGGAAGCGCGCGCGTGACTACGCTTAGGGTTACGCTAGCGTGCACGCGAAGTACGCTACTGCGCATGCGAGTTACGCTATCGCGCACGCAAGATACGCTAACGAGCGCGCAACGAGGCTGTGCACGCAAACACGCTAATTTGGTACGAACGCGTTAGCGCGTGTAGAATGCGCAACCGCGACCGCGTTGTTTACTTAGTTATTTTTCGGGAAAAATCTGCAAATGGTGGCTCGGCGTGTAAGGAGGAAAAATTGTATATAAGAGGATTGTTTCTTTGTTTGTTTATTTTGTTTTTCTTTTCTCCTTACACAGTTATTTGTTTCTTTACAAATTCAAATACTTTGTCAATCTTTGTTTACGTCCTCGTTCTCGTCCCCGTCTTTGGATCTCTTTTGTCAGGGAACTAGGAACGGACGTTCGAAGAACACACTGAACACTACCGGCAAGGGGAGACTAGGCTGGTTCCGGGATGGAGGAACGAAAGGACAAGGACCGAAGTGCACGGCAGACGGACGGCACACGAAACAGGGACAGGGACAAGGACAAGAATGATGTGGGACTGAAAGGAGAAGTCTTTATCAAGGACAAGGGAAAGACACAAGACGTTTGATGGAGAACACAACGACGGGGAGGCAAGCCTCCTTATGTACAAAGGGCGGCCAGCACTGTTGCTGGGCCGTCATCCAACATCGCTACATGACAGCTTCCGTTCTCCATCATTTCACCTGCGACGCCACAGCTCTCCAGCTCATGGTACGTCATCCATCATCAGTCAGTCCATCAACAACAACGGCACGGCACACACAACAACACCACACAACACGGCAAGACAACGGAACGGTGTCGACAACAACAACGACAACACAATGATGACGCAACAACACAACGGCTCGTCAGCCGTGTGCCGTGACAGTACCCCCCCGTTAGGCTCGAGTTCCTACGAGAGGAGAAGGTTTGTCTGGGTATAACTGGTGGAATCTCTCAGTGGCCTCAGTTTCGGATAGGTTCGTTTCCGGTTCCCAGGTTGGAGAGTCATGGCCGGTCCACTTGACGAGGTACTGCAGGTTTTCTCTTGACCAACGGCTATCCAGAATTTCATCCACGAACCATTCTTCTTCGCCGTCTACTACTACCGGTAGGGGCGGTGGGATAATCTGGCCAGGGAGGGGGTCCGAAGGGGCTGGGTTTAGTAGGGACACGGGGAAGGTCCTGTGATGTTTCATTGTCTCCGGTATATCCCACTCGTAGGCGTGGGATCCAATGGGCCGTACCACGGTGAAGGGGCCTAGGTGTTTGTTTTCTAGTTTATTCGAGGGGCGGCGGGTTCTGAGGTTGCGGGCGTCCAGCCATACCAGGTCTCCTGGTTTGAAGACCGGCGCGGGGAGTCGGGAATTGTCGGCGGCTTCTATGTGGCGGGCTTGGGCGTATTTCATTCCAGAACGTAAGACGTCATGGATGTGTGACATCCTTTCCGGTACCTCGTTCGCTTTCACTTCTTCAGGATTGCCTGTCCTGATTTCTAATTCGAATGAGCATTTGGGGTGTCGGCCGTATATGGCGTAGAATGGGGACAGCGACGTTGTATCCGATACTTGGTTATTTGCAGCAAATTCTGCCAGTGGTAAAAATTTCTTCCAGTCGTCTTGTAGATAACAGACGTATGCGCGGAGATATTGCTCCGTAACCGCATTGATTCTTTCTGTTTGGCCATCGGTCTGGGGGTGGAAAGCCGTGCTCCTGGCAATCTCGATACCCATGCAATTTGCCAGGTGTTTCCAAAAGTGGGCAACAAATTGCGGGCCGCGGTCGGACACTACTGTGTCTGGCAGACCGTGTAGTTTGAATACGTTTTCCAGGAAGAGTTGCGCGAAGCCATCTGCGTCTATCGTGGAGTGACAGGGCACCAAGTGCCGCTGTTTCGTGAGTCGGCAAACGATCGCGCATATTGCGTCGAAGCCTTCTGATGTCAGCAGTCCAGTAACAAAGTCCACAGATATGTTCTGCCACGGGTGGTGCGGGACCGGTAGGGGTTTCAAGGTTCCGTAGGGTGCGTGGCGGGTCGCTTTTGTTCTTTTACAAGTGTGGCAATTTCGGACGAATTGATCCACATCTTTTCTCATCGAAGGCCAGTAATAATTCCTGGCGACGAGTTCGAAAGTCTTTGCACGGCCCGGGTGTCCCATGGTGGCGGGGTCGTGGTGATCTTGTAGTAGTTTCAATCGTAGTTTGTCCAGCGCGGGGACATAGAGGCAGTCTCGGTAGTACAATCTGTTTTCCAACACGGAGCAATCAGCGAGTGATATGTCCTTACAGATTTGTGTACCGTCTTCCAGCATTCCCAACACTCGGTTTGGGAATGAATCTGGCTTGTAGCCCTCCTTAAACAGGAGGTCCACCTCGGACGGTGCAAGTTTCATGGGCGGGGTCATGCACAATTGGAAGTTTTGTGGCTTCAGGACAGCTTGTTGATTCGCTAGTATACGTTGGTCTCCCTCTCCTGGGAGGTCGGCGGCTCGTCTTGTCAGGGCGTCCGGTTTTCCTCCCGACGTTCCCGGTCGATAGGTGATCACAAAGTTGAACCGAGACAGGAATTCGGACCAGCGTGCTTGTCGTCTGTTTAGTATCTTTGTCGTCATAAAGTATTCGAGGTTCTTGTGGTCTGTCAATACTTTTATAGGGAAGGCGGTGTCAGGGAACTAGGAACGGACGTTCAAAGAACACATTAAACACTACCGGCAAGAGGGACTAGGCGGGTTCCGGGACGGGAAACGGAAGGACAAGGACCGAAGTGCTCGTCAGACGGACGACACACGAAACAGGGACAGGGACAAGGACAAGAGTGACGTAGGACTGGAAGAAGAAGTCTTTATTAGGAGCAAGGGAAAGACACAAGACGTTCGATGGAGAACTCGACAACGGGGAGGCAAGCCTCCTTATGTACAAAGGGGCGGCCAGCACTCTTGCTGGGCCGTCATCCAACATCGCTACATGAAGCTTCCGTTCTCCATCAATTCACCTGCGACGCCACAGCTCTCCAGCTCGTGGTACGTCATCCATCATCAATCAGTCTATCAGTCACAACGGCACGGCACACACAACAACACAACGACACAACAGCAACACAACACAACACGGCAAGACAACGGCACGATGTCAATCAACAACCACGACAACACAATGATGACGCAACAACACAACGGCTCGTCAGCCGTGTGCCGTGACAGTACCCCCCCGTTAGGCTCGAGTTCCTACGAGAGGAGAAGGTTTGTCTGGGTAAAACTGATGGAATTTCTCAGCGGCCTCAGTTTCGGATAGGTTCGTTTCCGGTTCCCAGGTTGGACAGTCATGGACGGTCCACTTGACGAGGTACTGCAGGTTTCCTCTTGACCAACGGCTATCCAGAATTTCATCCAAGAACCATTCTTCTTCGCCGTCTACTACTACCGGTAGGGGCGGTGGGATAATCTGGCCAGGGAGAGGGTCCGAAGGGGCTGGGTTTAGTAGGGACACGGGGAAGGTCCTATGATGTTTCATTGTTTCCGGTATATCCAATTCATAGGCGTGGGATCCAATGGGCCGTAACACGGTGAAGGGACCTAGGTGTTTGTTTTCTAGTTTCTTTGAGGGGTGGCGGGTTCTGAGGTTGCGGGCGTCCAGCCATACCAGGTCTCCTGGTTTGAAGACCGGCGCGGGGAGTCGGGAATTGTCGGCGGCTTCTATGTGGCGGGCTTGGGCGTATTTCATTTCTGAACGTAGGACGTCATGGATGTGTGACAACCTTTCCGCTACCTCGTTCGCTTTCACTTCTTCAGGATTGTCTGTCCTGATTTCCAATTCGAAAGAGCATTTGGGGTGTCGGCCGTATATAGCGTAGAACGGAGACAGCGACGTTGTATCCGATACTTGGTTATTTGCATCAAATTCCGCCAGTGGTAAAAATGTTTTCCAATCGTCTTGTCAATAACAGACGTACGCGCGGAGATATTGTTCCGTAACCGCGTTGATTCTTTCTGTTTGGCCGTCGGTTTGGGGATGGAAGGCCGTGCTCGTGGCAATCTCGATACCCATGCAATTTGCCAGGTGTTTCCAGAAGTGGGCCACAAATTGCGGACCGCGGTCGGACACTACTGTGTCTGGCAGGCTGTGTAGTTTGAATACGTTTTCCAGGAAGAGTTGCGCGAAGCCTTCTGCGTCTATCGTGGAGTGACAGGGCACTAAGTGCCGCTGTTTCGTGAGTCGGCAAACGATCGAACATATTGCGTCGAAGCCTTCTGATGTCGGTAGTCCAGTAACGAAGTCCACAGATATATTCTGCCAAGGGTGGTGCGGGACCGGTAGGGGTTTCAAGGTTCCATAGGGTGCGTGGCGGGTAGCTTTTGTTCTTTTACAAGTGTGGCAATTTCGGACGAATTGGTCCACATCTTTCCTCATCGAGGGCCAGTAATAATTCCTGGCGAGGAGTTCGAAAGTCTTTGCACGGCCCGGGTGTCCCATGGTGGGGGGGTCGTGGTGATCTTGTAGTAGTTTCAATCGTAGTTTATCCAGCGCGGGGACATAGAGGCAGTCTCGGTAGTACAATCTGTTTTCCAACACGGAGCAATCGGCGAGTGATATGTCCTTACAGATTTGTGTACCGTCTTCCAGCATTCCCAACACTCGGTTGGGGAATGAATCTGTCTTGTAGCCCTCTGTGAACAGGAGGTCTACTTCGGAGGGTGCAAGTTTCATGGGCGGGGTCATGCACAACTGGAAGTTCTGCGGCTTTAGAACAGCTTGCTGGTTCGCTAGTATGCGTTCGTCTCCCTCTTCCGGGAGGTCGGCGGCTCGTCTTGTCAGGGCGTCCGGTTTTCCTCCCAACGTTCCCGGTCGATAGGTGATCACACAGTTGAACCGAGACAGGAATTCGGACCAGCGTGCTTGTCGTCTGTTTAGCAGCTTTGTCGTCATAAAGTATTCGAGATTCTTGTGGTCTGTCAATACTTTTATAGGGAAGGCGGAGCCCTCCAAGTGGGGACGCCATTCCTCGAAACAACGAACTATTGCCAGTAGTTCTTTGTCATAGATTTCGTAGTTGCATTCTGCCGGGGAATGCTTCTTGGAATAAAATGCGACGGGGTGTAACACGTTATCGTCGTCGTATTGTGATAAGACTCCAGCAGACACATAGTCAGATGGGTCTGTTTCTACTACAATCGGTTTCTCGTAGTCGAAGTGCTTGAGAATCGGTTCTGATGTAAATGCATCCTTCAGTCGGTCGAAGGCGCTTTGCTGATCTTTACCCCAGGTAAAGGGGATTGCTTTACCATCTTTCTTTGTGGTCAGAGCCGTCAGAGGGGAGACCACTTTTGAGTAGTCTTTGATAAATCTTCGGTAGAAATTCGCGAAGCCCAGGAACTCTTGGACCTGTTTCAAATTGGTTGGTTCCTTCCAATCTCTCACTGTGGCTACTTTGGAATCCATCATGCGCGCGCCGTCGCGGCCGATGTTGTAGCCCAGGTACTGTACTTCTGCCTTAGCGAACTTACACTTTTCTGGCTTCAAGTGCAGTTTTTCTTGTTTGAGTCGTTCCAAGATCTTTCGGACGTGTGCGGTGTGATCGGGCTTTGTTTCGGAGAATACGAGGATATCGTCCAAGTATGCCGTACAAAACTGGTCCAGGTATGGTCTCAGGACATCATTTATAAATGCCTGGAAATCGGCAGGCGCGTTGGTGAGCACAAAGGGCATCACTTTCGACTCAAATAGGCCGTACCTTGTGCGGAAGGCCGTCTTCCATTCTTCGCCTTCTGCCATTCTGATAAGGTTATAAGCGCTGCGGACATCTAGGGTCGTAAAGTATTGAGCTTTGGAAAGATTCATCATCGTTTCCTGTATCAATGGCAGCGGGTACCGGTTCTTCTCGGTACCTTCATTCAGTCTTCGGTAATCGACACACAGGCGTAGGGATCCGTCTGATTTTTTCACGAATAATATCGGCGAGGCGGCTGGTGATTGGGAGCGTTGTATAAATCCTTTCTCCAGATTCTCATCGAGCCACGTTTTCAGCGTCTGCAACTCGTTGCGTGACAGCGAGTATAGCGGGCCAAATGGGGGGACGAATCCCTCTTTCAGTGGGATCTTGTGGTCGTAGGGTCGGTGTGGGGGGAGTTCCTTCGCGTTGACCTCCTTGAATAAATCGAGGTAGTCATGATACTCTTCGGGGATCATGTCTTTCAGTTCCTCATCCGTGAGGGGGGGCTTGTCTTGTAGGGCGACGGTGATCTCGTCCAACGATAGCGAGAACACTGTCAGGCTTTCGTCTTCTACCATTTCTTTGAAGTCGGAGATGGTTAGACTTGAGATCTCTATTGGGGGTTCGTCCGGGGGGTCGGGGACCGAGTCTTCTAACTCCGGCATGGGGTTTGTGTCGGGCTCGTGGACAGCGGGAGGGGGCCTCGAGTCCAGGACCTCGACACCGGTTGTGCTTACAGGCAACGGGGTGCAGTTCCTTAGGCAGTATTGGGAGTCGAAGCTTACAGTGTCGGAACTGAAGCTTATTGTTACATCGTGTTTCTTCAACCAGGGGATGCCCAACACCACCGGGTAGTGACCCAACTTGGTGACAAACATGGGCAGGGTTTCCGAGTGACCGTTGATGGTACACTCTACTTGGGCGAGGTGTGTGATTTTTCCTGAGGATATGGGGCGGCCGTCGATAACTTCGACCGTTCGGGCGGTGGATAGGGGGGTTAGAGGGAGTTTGTGATGGCGGGCGAAATTGCGGTCAACAAAGGCGATACCAGTGGCGCCGCAGTCAACGAGCGCTACTGTTTTCACGGAGCGGTTATTGGAAAACAAGGAACAGGAGAGAACAAGGTGTTTGCATTCTAACTTTCCAGTAAAACTTGCGCCCGATAATAGCAATGTATCAGCAATAATATTCCCACCAGCGGCAGAGCCATCTTCTTGCAGCTGGTTTATTCTTTTCCCGACACCTCTTCTTCAGTGTCCAATAATTCCACGCTCGCCACTTTAACATTCGTCTTGGCGGGGCACGACGCAGCCATGTGGCCGAGGCCACCGCAGTAGAGGCAACGTCCTTCTGACAGGCGGGTCGCGCGCTCCTGTGCCGACAGTTTCTGACGGGGTCCCTGGGCAGGGGTTTGCTTGCTGGAGGGGGGCGGTGGTGGCTTGGGTAGCGGGGGTGGGGCGACTGGTGGCGGGGGTGGCGGTGGTAGTGGGTTTAACTTGGCCGCGGTTCGTACGCAGCTTGCGGAGGTTCTCAAGTGCTCTCAATTGAGAGTCCAATTTTTGGCACTGGTCAACAAATTCGTGCATCGTGGCGGTGGGCGGCGCGCCAACCAACTTTTCGTGCAGCTCGAGGGACAGGCCGTTACGCAGGGCATCCATGGTGGCGGCTTCGTCCCAGCCTAACTCTGCGACTAGGCGGGAGAACTCTGCATAATAGTCCGAAAATTCGCGGTCGTTTTGTCGGAGATTTTGTAGTTTGAAACGAGCCGTTGCGCGCTCGTCCGGGTCTCCAAAGGTACGCTGTAACATTTTAATGACGTCCTCAACGTCGTTGAGGGCCCAGCTGTTGCCATTTTCCTTGATATAGGGGAGAATCTGATCCAAGGCGCGTCCGCGGAGGCGGCCCATGGCATAAGAAATCCGTTTATGAGGGGTTGGGAAGCGTAGCTCGTCGCTCACCAACTTGATGCGAAGCAAGGAGACAAAGCGGCGGAGGTCCTCCCTGTTGGACCCGTCGAAGGTTGGCGGATCCGAGATTTTGTCTCCGGTCACGCGGATGCCGGGGCAGGCGAGTAGCGCGTTGATGAGTTCACGCTGGCGGGTGAGCTCCTTCTCGTAGTAGTGGATTTCATTTGTATCTGCTGGCTACTCCGGGGTTAGGAGGATTTCGGGGTCTCGGGGGGGGAGTCTTGGAATTGGTGCGATTATCGCGGGGGCGGGGGCTGCGGCTGCGGCTGTGGTAGGGGGTGCGGCGGTTCGCGGTACTGGTTCTGGGCCGTTTGGGTAAACCTGGACGGAGCCAGTCTGGATCACGACAGGGGGAATGGGAGCAGGGGTGGGAGCTTCCGGAGCGCGAGAGGCGACAGGGCTGGATACCCGAGTGCTGTTACGGGAGCCGGGGGTTTCCGCGAGGCCGTTTAAGAGATAACCCGTGGGGTGGTCTTGAGCGTCTAGGATGGATTGTGCGAGTTGTTTGGTGAAAGTAAGCGGTTCATGGCCGTCAGGGAACTGGGTCATGGCGGCAGCGTTCACAATTTGCTGCCAGTGTCCTTCGTCAATAAGTTTAATGTGCATTCTGGCGGGCTCTGAGGATTGGCTTGAGTCTGATGGTGTGGCGGATGTGTTCCTGGTAAGTGTACTCCTGGAGTTCCCAGCGGACCACAAGGGAGCAGTGATTTTCTGCTCGTCGGATGGTTCTTCGCACTGCGCCAGCGAATCGGTCGGAGATCCCAAAGGTTTCGTTTAGGGTGTGCGTTTCCAGGGCTTGTTTTAAGGCGTAGGTCCAAGCAGAACCGGTGGGGTTCATGCGTGTTGGTTGAATAATGAATCGATCGAACGTAATGTCAGGGAACTAGGAACGGACGTTCAAAGAACACACTGAACACTACCGGCAAGAGGGACTAGGCGGGTTCCGGGACGGGAAACGGAAGGGCAAGGACCGAAGTGCTCGTCAGACGGACGACACACGAAACAGGGACAGGGACAAGGACAAGAGTGACGTAGGACTGGAAGAAGAAGTCTTTATTAGCAGCAAGGGAAAGACACAAGACGTTCGATGGAGAACTCGACAACGGGGAGGCAAGCCTCCTTATGTACAAAGGGGCGGCCAGCACTCTTGCTGGGCCGTCATCCAACATCGCTACATGAAGCTTCCGTTCTCCATCAATTCACCTGCGACGCCACAGCTCTCCAGCTCGTGGTACGTCATCCATCATCAATCAGTCTATCAGTCACAACGGCACGGCACACACAACAACAAAACAACACAACAGCAACACAACACAACACGGCAAGACAACGGCACGATATCAATCAACAACCACGACAACACAATGATGACGCAACAACACAACGGCTCGTCAGCCGTGTGCCGTGACAGGCGGAGCCCTCCAAGTGGGGACGCCATTCCTCGAAACAACGAACTATTGCCAGTAGTTCTTTGTCATAGATCTCATAGTTGCATTCTGCCGGGGAATGCTTTTTGGAATAGAACGCGACGGGATGTAACACGTTATCGTCGTCGTATTGTGATAAAACTCCAGCAGACACATAGTCAGATGCGTCTGTTTCTACTACAATCGGTTTCTCGTAGTCGAAGTGCTTGAGAATCGGTGCTGATGTAAATGCGTCCTTCAGTCGGTCGAAGGCGCTTTGCTGATCTGTACCCCAGGTAAAGGGGATTGCTTTACCATCTTTCTTTTTGGTCAGAGCCGTTAGAGGGGAGACTACTTTTGAGTAGTCCTTGATAAATCGTCAGTAGAAGTTTGCGAAACCCAGGAACTCTTGGACCTGTTTCAAATTGGTTGGTTCCTTCCCATCTCTGACTGTGGCTACTTTGGAATCCATCATGCGAGCGCCGTCGCGGCCAATGTTGTAGCCCAGGTACTGTACTTCTGCCTTAGCAAACTTACACTTCTCTGGCTTCAAGTGTAGTTTTTCTTGTTTGAGGTCGTTC